>CATIWR010026864.1:0-35884 GCA_949677035.1 Omphalea diandra
CAAATCAATAAATATTAATACACATAGCAATATCACATATAAAAATTTTCACTTTAGGGAACTTCCATTAAGTATTCCTAATTCTCTCTCAATGAAGTTCATCCTTTCTTCATTTAGAAGTTTAGTGAAAATATTTGCAAGTTGATGATTTGTGTCAATAAATTCTAACACAACATCACCCTTTTTGCACATGATCTCTAAGAAAATGATGTCTAATATCTATGTGTTTGCTCCTAGAGTGTTGGATGGAATTTTTAGAAAGATTAATAGCACTTGTGTTATCACATTTAATAGGAATGTGATCAATCGCTTTGCCAAAATCCTTTAATTGTTGTTTCATTCAAAGAACTTAGGTGCAACAACAACCCGCAGCTATAGACTCAACTTCCATAGTGGATAAGGCAGCCGACACTTGCTTTTTACTGAACCAAGAAACTAGGCATTCACCTATAAATTGGCAAGTTTCAAAAATGCTTTTTCTATCTAATAAGCTGCCTACATATTTCGCATCCGAATATCCTATGAGACTAAAGGAAGAATTCTTAGGATACCATAACCTTAAGTGAATTGTGTCATGCAAATATTTAAAAATCCTCTTGACAGCATTCAAATGAGACTCCCTAGGAGAGGATTGGAACCTAACACACATACAAACACTAAACATGATATCTGGCCTAGAAGCAGTAAGATAAAACAGAGATCCAATAATACCTCGACATCTCTTTTCATCTACCGTTTTGCCCGATTCATCCTTATCTA
Source organism: Omphalea diandra (assembly GCA_949677035.1). Classification (NCBI taxonomy): domain Eukaryota; kingdom Viridiplantae; phylum Streptophyta; class Magnoliopsida; order Malpighiales; family Euphorbiaceae; genus Omphalea; species Omphalea diandra. The sequence goes on from CATIWR010026864.1 coordinate 760, forward strand.
GCTTGATCGTACCACTCATTGGAGTTTTTGATACCTTGCAACCATCCATACCAAATTTCTTGAGTATCTCCCTTGTGTATTTGGCTTGGTTAATAAAGATCCTTTCCTTGGATTACTTAATTTGTAAACCGATAAAGAACTTGAGCTTTTCCATCATGCTCATTCCAAATTCCCTAGTCATACACTTAGCAAAATCCTCACAAAGAGATTCATTAGTAGCACCAAAAATGATATCATCAACATAGATTTGAACAATCAATGTGTCATGTTTGTGCTTTTTAACAAAAAGTGTGGTATCCACCTTTCCTTTTTCAAAATCATTTTTCAAGAGAAATGAACTAAGCCTTTCATACCAAGCTCTTGGAGCTTGTTTCAAACCATATAAGGCTTTGTTAAACTTAAAAACATAGTTTGAAAAAAAAAAGTGACTCAAAACTAGGAGGTTGTTCAACATAGACTTCCTCCTTAATGATGCCATTCAAAAATACACTTTTCACATCCATTTGAAAAGTTTAAAATTCATATGACATGTAATGGCTAAAAGAATCCTAATGGCCTCTAATCTTATTACGGGGGCAAAAGTTTCATCATAGTCTATACCTTCCTCTTGGTTTTATCCTTTAGCAACCAATCTAGGTTTTTTTCTAGTGATGAAACCTTGCTCATCTAACTTGTTCCTAAACACCCACTTACAACTTATAATTTGGAGTTCTTTAGGCCTAGGGACAAGTTTCCTTACCTTGTTTCTCTTAAATTGGTTGAGTTTCTCGTGCATAACATGTACCCAACTCTCATCATCAAGAGCCTTATCAATTAATTTGGCTCAAGTTAAGAAACAAAAGCAAGATTGTTACCAAAAAATTAAGTTGAGATCTAGTACTTACACCCTTAGATGTATCACCAATGATCAAGTCCTTGGAGTGATACTTGGAAAATCTCTAATCCTTGGGTAGATCTTGGTTTGGCTCTACTTATTGATGATGTTGGTGTTCATCTACTCTTGATGAATCACTCTATTCTTTATCTTCTTTTCTTATAGAATTTTCCAATTCCAACTTCTCAAAGTCACCTACAAGATCATCAACAAAAATACCTTTACCAAGATCAAGTTTACTAGATTCATCAAAAATAACATTCATAGACTCTTTAACTACTATTGAACTTTTGTTAAAGACTCTATATGCTTTGCTTTAGGTGGAATATCCTAAGAAGATACCTTCATTAGTTTTTGAATCAAAGTTCCTAAGATTATCCTTGGTATTCAAATATAGCACTTACATCCAAATACTCTTAGGTATGATATATTGGGTTTTCTACCATTACATAGCTCATAAGATGTTTTATTAAGAATGCGTCTTTTAAAAACTCTATTTGCAATATAACATGCAGTGTTAATGGCTTCAACCCAAAAGTAATTTGGTAGAGAATACTCATTGAGCATTATTCTAGCCATTTCCACTAATGTTCTATTTTTCCTCCCTACAACACCATTTTGTTGTGGTGTTCTAGGAGTTGAAAAATTATAAAAAATTCCATTCTCCAAGCAATAATTTTCAAAAGACTCATTTTGAAATTCCTTTCCATGGTCACTTCTAATAGAAGATATGAAGTAACCTTTTTCATTTTGAATCATTTTTACAAAGCTTTTGAAAGCATCAAATGAATCATTCTTATGAGTTAAAAAAGATCCCAAGTAAACCTAGAGTACTATCTACAAGGATTAGTGCATAGTGCTTTCCACCTAAGCTAGCACTTCTAGTGGGTCCTATCAAGTCAATATGAATAACTTGAAGGGGTATAGTTGAACTTACAACATTTTTGGCTTTGTGAGAGGCATGTTGTTGCTTCCCCATTTGGCATGGACCACATGTCTTGTCTTTGGAGAAGTTTAGCTTGGGAAGACCTTTCACTAACTTTCCTTTAGATAGGCTTTTAAGAAGATCCATGCTTGCATGTCTAAGCCTTTGTTGCCACAACCAAGCTTCATTGCTCATAGATATAAGACACTTAAAAGATTGGTTAATCAAATTGTCTAAGTTAATTGAGTAGGTATTGTCTTTCCTTTCACCTTTGAAAATAACCTCATCATCCACTATAGTGGTAACTCGGCGTTCCCTAGGATCAAAGGTGACTTTGTTACCTTTGTCACACATTTGACTTACACTTAACAAATTATGTTGTAAGCCACTAACTAAAAGAAAATTATCAATTAAAGAGCAACCATTTTTACCAATGGTTCTAATGCCAATTACCTTACCTTTGGCATTGTTACCAAATGTGATATCTCCACCTTTTTCTTTTCATGCCATGAATAGCTTCCTATTTCTAGTCATATACTTGGAACATCCACTATCCACATGCCAATTGCTTGATTTGGTGGCAGCCACACTCCCCCACGCAATAAAAATGAGTTACCTTTTCTTAGGTACCCAAGCATACTTAGGTCCTTGGGGGTTAGAAGATGAAGGGTCCTCTAGTTTGAGATGAGCCTTCCTAATATAGTAATGAATATTAATATGTCCAACTCCCATACAATAATGACATTGGAGTTTGGACTTATGAGTTTCACAAATTTAGTATGAGTAGGAGGCCTTCTCATACCTTGGTCATATAAATGCGTGCATGAACATGTATGATGAGTAGGAGTAGATAATTTTTTATGAGAATGACCATGCTTTTATTATACATATAAGCATGGTTAGATCTTTGAGTCTTAGCTTTAGAGCTTGAGGGAGCCTTCCTTTTGCCCTTAGGCTTAGATGGCTTAGTGTTAGGAGTAATTTTCTTCCTAATTACCTCTATCCTTGAGGATTGAGGTTCTGAGGATCTAACAAATATAGCTTGAGAATATGAGGAGGCTTCATTGAAGCCTAGACCATGTCTAATTAGTGGAGGTCTTTGTGACATAATCAATGTGTCCAAGGCTTCTTTTCATTTATGGAACTTGGAGATTGAGCTTCTAAGTTCAATGACTTCTTTTAGAGTGTCATTCTCCTTTCTAAGTGAAGCCATAAAGAAGATGAAATAGAAAGACTATCCACTGATTTTTTTAGCTCATCATTAAATGCTCTCAATTTTCTTATAATGTCATTGAGGGATTTATATTCATCCTCTAGCTTTTAAAATTTTCTTTTGTAAGATTTCATTTGTGACTTGTATTTGTCACATCTCATGGTTAGAGTTTATAGAAGCTCTTCATCAATCTCATCAAATTCAAAAACAGAATTAGAATCAGAAAAAGTACTTACTTCATTTGTAGAGTCTTCTTGTGCATGAAGTAAATGTTGGCAACTTTTCCTTCTTCCTCTTCTTCACTTAAACTATCATCATAAGTGGCTGAAAAACTCTTCTTCTTCTCCTTATCCCATCTCTTATTCTTTTTGAATTTGGGACACTTATACTTGATGTGGCCTTGCTTGCCACATTCATAGCAAGTGACATCGTTGGATTTCTCTTCTGGACTATGAGCTATCTTCTTAAAGCCTTTTCTTTCTTTTCTTCATTTGATTAACTCCTTTCTCCTCCTTGAGAGAGCATTGCTAGCTCCTCTTATTCCTTGTCACTTTCTTCATCACTTGAGGTAATTTATACCTCCTTATCCCTTGTTGAAGATTTAAGAGCCAGGGTTCTTCTTTCTTTTTGTGGTTTATCTCTTTGGCCTCCTAGCTTCTTCATTTGTTCATCCTTTTGTAAGGCCAACTCATAAGTCTAGAGTTTGCCTATCAAGATGTCTGTTGGCACCTTTCTAATCTTTAAATTGGACTCTTAGATGCTGCACACTCTAGCCCCAAATTTATCTAAAAGAAGGGTTTTGAGAATTTTTATGTTTACCTCATAGTTTTTGAGTATCCTTCTGAATTTATTTATATTGATGACGATAAATAGGAGCCTATTCATCATTTCGATGATGCTTTCATTGTGCTTCATCATGAATAGCTCCTATTCAGATACGTACATCTTCAATATGCTTGACTTTATTAAAGTTATGCCTTCATGGTAATTCTCAAGTGTCTTCCAAATGGCACATGTTGTTTGATAATGTTGCACTCTTCCAATCTCTTCTCTAGAGAGGGCTTAGAAGAATGGTCATTGCCTTTTTGTTTTTGCCTTTTGATCTCCAGTGAGCTTCAACCCATTCTTCTCTTGGGATAAGTTCTTCAATTCCATCCACTACCTTAGTGGGTGGCTTCTATTCTTTTACCAACACATCCCAGAGCTCCACCACATATGCGTCAAGATAAATTTCCATTTTATACTTCTAATGAGTATAATTGGTTCCATTAAAGTGAGGCTTGAGGTGTGAGTGGATTCCCTCTTGTGCCATGATCTTTTACTCACCAATAAAGGTTTGTTTGAATGTAGGCTCTGATACCACTTATTGGCCCTAAGCACCAAAAAGGGGGGTTAAATTGATGTATAAAAATTAAAACAAAATGGAAAGAAAGAAAATTAGTAGAATGGAGACACAAGATTTATAGTGGTTCAAGTATAATTGACCTTATGTCCACTCCCTAATTCTCAGCAATTGGGTGTTTCACTATCTTCCAATGGTGTTTTCAAGCCCACACCAAACTTTTACACTTCTGTTTTGAAGGCTCATACAACAACCTTTACACTTGTATTTTTTAGTCTCACACAACAACCTTTATACTTGTGTTTTTAAGGCTCACACAATAACCTTTCTTAGTGTTTTTACAGGCTCACACTACAACCTTTACAAATGGTGTTTATGCTTATACCAAACAATCACCTAAAGAAGAGAAAAGATTGAGTAGCAAAATTATAAGAGTTTGGGTTATAAATTAATGAATTCTCTTACATTTACATCTATTTGGTGAGGTATTTATAGCCTCTACCCACCAAAGAGACGTTGCAATAAAACTAGTAGCAAATCTTCAAAGTATGATAGATAGAGATTTTTGCATTAAATGCTTGTCAAGCTTCATTTGCGGTCGCTACTACTCTTTTGTGGTCGCAATTTTCCAATTTCCATATGGGAACCAAAACTTGCGACAAAAAATCTTGTTTATGTTTAATGACTAGTCTACATGTCATCCTCCCATTGGTTCACCAGGAAAATATAATCGTTGCTTTTCACCTGCTCATAAAAGTAGCGGTTGCGATTTTTCTTGTACAGGCTGCAACTCAAGATGCAAAATCATCTACCAAAAATGTTCATCTTCTTCATCATGATTCGTAGTCGCTACCCACAAGTTGCCATTGCAATTATTGTCTTCCAACGGTCACCTAGGACACTTATCAAGTTGTGGCTGTGGACTTGATTTCTCTTGAGTTACTTCAAAATTCACTTTTGTGACTGTGGCGTGACACACGTTGTGAATTCGTCTGTGACTTTGTCTCTCTTTTTTTTGAATTGGTCACAATAGAGAAGTGGCCCGCAAATCCATCTATCCAATTTGTCAATATGCCTTAGTCTAGTTCACGGTCGCAATTTATGAAGTTGCGGTCACAAATTAGGAGGCACTTTGCTTTCTTTAAAGATTAAAGACTTCATCCAACTTCAAATGTATAGACTAACTAAAAACTGCAAAATAACACTTAATTGAATTATTAGAATTGATCAATCTCTTTTGTCAAGATCAAAAGTGGTTTAAGACTTAAGATTAGCCATCCTAGTCCAACATTTTAGATTACATAAATAAAGTAATGGGATAAAAGAATTACCTTAGAATTTGACTTTGTATAGTCCATAAGGCATCTATAAAGTGTGTAATGACAACCATAAAACCTTTCTTTTGATTGGTGAAAGTCTACATATTCGATGTGACTGCAATTCTACTCTTATTCTTTTGAAGCAAAGTCATTAAAATTGATTTTTCAAAATCATATATTTTCAATATATCATTCTTTAATGTGTTTTGAGGAACCATATGAAATGCAGGCTAAATGGCGCTAACAAATCTTCAAAACCCATAATGGTCGACCATATTTCATATTTGAAGCCCTTCTTATTTTTGTGTAACTTATCAGTTAATTCATTTTCTTAGTTTGAGCAAAATGAATCATTAGATGTTGACTAAATAGTATCAGTATTTATAGCAAATTTTGGTGTTGAAGATTGACTAGTCATGTGCCATTATATTGACTAAAATTGATACAAGAAAGAAATAAAAACAAACATCATATCAATATATATTATTCATGTCCAAAAAAATGGAATATACATTAAAAATGCAATAGACATTAAAAAGTGCAATAAAATTTACTAAGCAAATAAATGATACAATTAATTAATTTACTAACAGATCTAATTTTAAAACACTAAATGATGGAAACCATATATTTATTTATAATTATGCTAAGGAAAATATCCATGAGTATGTAAGAATTTATTAAATAAAATATGTAACTCTTATTTTTTAGTTAATTTAGCTATACTTAAAGGAACCAAAGGATACTAGATGCATGAAATATTTTGGTGGTGTTCTAGATCAATTTAGGATGCATTAGATTAAGTTTACTTCTTTAAATTTATGAAAAATGTCTTCGTAATATTGTTATCAACAATTTCTATTAATTTGATGAACAAAAATTATTTTTTTTCTTTACCATGCTTGGGTTTTTATCAATCCGAAAATATAAAAAAAAAAAATTCAAGACCTGGGTTTTATGGAGTAAAAAAAAGATAAGCAATTGTTAATTGTTAAATAGAAGAAGCTCAAACTCTTATCCTAATAAAATAAATAATTTAACTTTATGTACATATCCATCCAATTCTAAGGTATACCTACTTTTGAAAATTGAAGAAATAAGCCAAGTGTTTATACTCCAAACAATAATGATGCATGTAAGTCAAGTGATTGTGTTCTATATATCCATCCAATTCAATTTTCTTATTAGCATAATATTCTTTATATTGAACAAGCCATTACCATCAAACAATTTAGTTAAAGAAATTTAGTAAAGCACATACCTTTTACAAAAGTTGATTCTTCATATCAAGGATAAAAGAATGAGATGCTTACAAGACTGTAACCAAACTACAAAAAACAAATAGCAAACTACACACTTGAGGGAGCTGATGAATGATGGATAAAAAAAACAAATAGAAAACTACACACTTAAGGGATCTAATGAACGATGGATAAAGAAAAATAGAGAAACAAATAGGCAACTGCAAACTTAAGGGATGGTAAGACCTACTGATGGATGATGGATAAAAAAATAGCAAACTGTAGAATTGAGGGATGCCAAGACTTGCTAATGGACGATGAATCAAAAAAAAAAAAAAAGAGTAAAATGTCTTGACTATAGTTAAAAGAATATAGAAAAAATATAAGAATTTGTATAGAGAAAAATCTTAAATGATATGGATTGACATATATGTATATAAAGTTAGTAAATTAAAGATATAAAGTATAAGGGTAAACTAGTAATTCTAAACTTCGGTCTCCATAAGGTCGAGTTCGAGGATCCACATGAGGCAGAGACTATAATCTCTATCCCTGCCATATCCCCATTTGTAGGGATAAAATTACCTTCATCTCTGCCTCCACAAGAGTGGAAAATAGGGAATCCCTATCCCATTTAGGACATATCCTCATAAATAGAGATTCCCTCCCCCACTACCATCCCTACATCTAAAGTGGTTGAAAAGATATCATATGAGATATGGACTAGGAAATCTCCCATTTTGTCTTTTCTAAAGATTTTGGGCTATGAAGTTTATGTGAAACATTAAATTTTATATAAAGTAGCACCTAAATCAAACAAATGCTTTTTTGTGGGATATCATAAAGAAATTAAAGGATATTACTTTTATAATATTTAGGAGAATAAAGTGTTTGTTGTTTGAAATGGTGTCTTGTTTCTAAAGAGAATACATTTCTAAAAGAACTAATGAGAGTAAAGTTCAACTTGAAGAAATTCAAAAACTACAAGATAGTGTTAAACTATCTATGGAATCGTAATAGGATTCACAAGTAGTTGATGAACCTATGTAAGTAACACAAGCTCTAAGAAGGTCTATAAGAACACATCATATACTTGAGAGATATGAATTTCTCTTAACTAATAGTAAAGAAATGATGCTTATATACTAAAGTGAGCTCACATCCTATCAAGAGGTTATGTATAGTCTAGACTTTAAGAAATGGCTAGAAGCCATGAAGTCTAAAATGCAATCCATGTATGATAATCAAGTGTGGACTTTGATTGATCCACCTAATGGTTTAAAAACTATTAGGTGCAAATGGGTTTTCAAAAAGAAAACAGACATGAATGACAATGTGCATACCTATAAAGCAAGGCAGGTTGCAAAAGGTTACAAGCAAACATATGGTATAGACTATGATGATACCTTTTCCCTAGTTGCTATGTTTAAATCCATTTGGATTCTCCTTGCCATAGCAGCATACTATGACTATAAGATATGACTAATGGATGTCAAAATAACATTTCTTAATGGAAATTTTCTTGAGGATGTGTTTATGACACAACTAAAAGTTTTTGTCAATTCTAAGAATTCTAGAAACGTTTCAAGCTTTAAAGGTCCATTTATGGATTAAAGGAAGATTCACAGAGTTAGAATCTTCATTTTGATGAAGCAGTCAAAGAGTTTGGTCTCATAAAAAATAAAGATGAGCCTTGTATTTACAAGGTTAGTAGGAGCGTAATAGGTTTTCTTGTGCTATATGTTGATGACATATTACTCATTGGAAACAATATCCTTACTTTACAAAATGTTAAATTGTGGTTAGGGAATTATTTATCAACGAAATACTAAGGTGAAGCTACCTATATATTAGGTATCAAGATCTATAGAGATAGATTTCATAGGCTTATTGGCCAAAGTCATAGTACATACATTGATAAGGTACTGAATAGGATCAGTATGCAATATTCTAAGAGAGGATTCTTGCCAATGTCACAAGGCATAACTCTTAGCAAGACAAAAGTATCCACAGACACAATTTGAGCCATAACACATGAATAAGACTCCATATGCTTCTACTATTAGATTTATCATATATGTCATGTTATATACTCTATTTGATGTCTCATACACACTGAGTACAATGAGTAGGTACTGGTCAAATCTAAGTGAAAGTCACTGGACAACAGTTAAGAATATCCTTAAGTACTTGAGAAGGACTAATAATGAATTCTTAATTTATAGAGGATAGGAAGACGAGTTGGTTGTAAGTGGTTATAAAGATGCTAGCTTTCAATCTAAGAAGGATGACTTTCAATCGCAGTCAGGTTATGTGTTTTGTTTGAATAAAGGTGTAGTGAGCTGGAGAAGTTTAAAAACAAGACATTGTGGCCCATTCTATAGTAGATGCTAAGTATATAGCCACCTCAAAAGTAGCTAAAGAAGTTGTTTGGATTAAGAAATTTATCATTGGACTAGATTTTATACCTAGCATTTCAAATACAGTGGACCTGTATTGTGATAATATTAGAGCCATAGCGCTAGCTAAGGTGCCAATATCACATCTATGATCCAAACACATAATTAGACATTTTCATCTCATTTGAGAGATCATTGAGAGGGGAGATGTGAAGATATGTAAAGTACCAACCAATGACAACATTACTGATCCATTCACCAAACCACTATCACAACCAAAGCATGAGAGCCATGTTAGGTCAATCGAAATTAGATACATTTTTTATGAGGTCTAGTGCAAGTCAAAGATTGTTAGTTATGTGCCTTAGGCCAATTCTTATTATGGATATTTTCTTCATATTGTAATGATTGCAATTTTATTAAATATCTCTTTTATACTTTGTTTATGGCTAAATTATAAATTTAATGAATAGTTGATTCTACCTAATGTCATTAAGTATATGACTTGAGAGTAAAACCTTTAGGTGTAAATAATTATATTCTAAATTGTCTCTAGTCAGTCATTATTGTTGGGATAATAATGAATGAAGACTATTATGTGTTTCATTGATGATTGTGTTTTACTAGTTATGGATATGTGATATTAAGTCAAACACATAGATACATGTTTAAGAAACATGGTGTTGGAACAATCCACTATGAGAACACAAAATTGATAAATAGTCATAAGTGATTCTTATGCAATAGTATTAAATGAATCCTCTGACCTAAAAATCACTAGGGATTTCAATATGATGAACTTCATGTTTTGATACAATCCAACATTATCTTTAATCGAATGACTAAATAGATTGATGTTGGACGTGACATAAATCATATAAAGGAATATGAGTGATTGAGAAGAAATTTGTCCCTTACACATTTATGAGAAATATATCTTTAGGAAATATATCTTTAGGCCCCTCAATAAGTTAGATTGAAGAGATTGCATGGCAATGTGGAAATGAATTAATAAAGGTTATCAATGTCACTTTACATTAGTCTACTTGCGAATCGAGAATGAATTAAACTGTATAACAATTATATGATCCATGTCTTATATTCAATTGAGATATGATGCAACAAAAGGATTATAATATTATTTGCAAAATATGTTAGGTTAGACCATTGACCTTCACATAATTTGGATAGTCATAATCTCTTACTATAAGTCACTTATGACTTATGGATTAGAAATAGGTTTTGGCCCACTACCAAATTGTATGAACCTACAAGGTCGCACAAATAGAACAGGCCAAAAAGGAAAATTATATTTATTGCTCTCTCTGGATATATATATATATATATATATATATATATATATATATATAAAGATAATTGAAGATATTACCTTAATATTTTAGATATTTTTTTTGTTTTAAAGGTTAAAACAAATTAGGATATCTAGTTATTTGTATCTCTAAATATGTTGAGTTGGCATATATATATATATATATATAAATAGTTAACATGTATTAATGCTAGGGTTTCCTGAAAACTGATAACATTGGTCATGTTAACTTTAAAAAAAGTTAAGAGAGAGAGAGAGATAAGAAAAATGACTTTGGTGCTGACACACCTTCCAATTGGAAAGCTTTTTTATGTGTATAACTGCAAAAGGGTGATCATCCTTTGGTGATGCCTTGATCTGACTTCAAACTCAAAGTTTGGTGTTACCAGTACAAACCACCTCTCTACCTTCCAACATTCTTGCATCTCTTGTTTGAATTGATGAGGTTGCTGCATCCTTTCTTTTCAATTTAATTGAATCGCATAAATCCTTAGTGGGTTTTATATGTAAAAAATTTTGTTTTTTCATTGTGGTTGTTTTACAAAAACCCAAAAATTTTGTTTTTTCATTGTGCTTGTTTTACAAAAACCTAATAGATTGGTGAGCGCAGTAAGAGCTATTATAAGTTTGTGAAGAAGGAGGAGGAAGAAGAAAGGTAGAAGAGACATAGTGTTGCTATTGCAGTTGTGAAAAGAAGGAGAAAAGGGAGGAGGGGCCAACTCAAATAGGCATAATAGGCTTATTGATGGATTAAAATTCGTCAATAGTCAATTAATGAATTACCAAAGGATTAGGATCCATCAGTAATCATTTAATAAATTATCGATAAATTCCAATTCATCAATAATTATCGACCAATTGAAATCCATTAGTAACTTTTAAATGTGTATTACCTTTTTTTTCTTATCATTTTTATCATATATTATACATATAGTATTTTAATATTATGTATAAAAATAATATTAAAAATATGCATTTATAAAATTATTTTGTAATAAAAATCAAATATTGCTTTAAATAATAGCTATAAATGTACTATATTTACCTGGATATTTGAATCTATAGGTAAATTTACCTTCAAATTTATATTCATAGGTAAATTTACCTATAAGTTCTAATATGTAGCTAAAATTATCTACAGTTTAGAATCTTTAGGTAAATTTAATTCTATTTATCTACGAGTTTGACTCTGTAGGTAATTTAATTCCATTTGCCTATAGATTCATGTATGTAAGTTAGTTTTTATATAATTTAATTTTTTTAAACATTACAGTGCATTCTTTTTTTGATATTCTTAATTATTTTCACATTATTTTATCATATAATATACATAAATTATTTTATATCATTTTTGTATACACTTAATTTATAATATAAAAAAAATTCATTCAAGAAATTATATTTTGTTAAAGAACATACTTTTTGTTTAATAAAAAAAATTTACCTATAGGTTTCAATCTATGGGTAAATGAATTAAAATTGCCTACGGATTATATCCATAGGTATCTTTATATACGGATTTAAATCCACAGATAATTTTAATTCATTTACCTATGGATCAAAATTAAAAACTTTTTTTATACAATTTAATATTTTTAGGCTCTAACCTACATACTTTTCTTTAACATTCTTAGTTATTTTTAGAATATTTTATTATATAATATGCATAAAATATTTTATATCATTTATATACATTTTATTTATAGTATTACAAACTTCCTACTTTAAATATTTCAAAACTTCCTTTAAGAAATTATTCCTACTTATAATATTACAAAACTTCCTTTAAGAAATTATATTATAGTAAATAATAAATTTTATTTATAAATAAAATGTACTTATGAATTACAATCCATTAGTAAATTCACTTAATTTACTTATTGATTTCATCCACAGGTAAATTTACCTTTAGATTTTAATATGTAGGTAAACTTTTCATAGGAAAATTGAAGGAAAACCATAGGTAAGTCCTTCATACTTTGGCACCTTAATTCTACACTAATTTTATTGAGAAAATTTTTTTTTGTAGGAAAATTTCGAAGAGAATTCATCAATAATCTATTGGCAATTAATGTCCCTTTAATTTGTTGGTATTTTGTAGATAATTACCTACCAAAAAATTCTTAGGTAAATTCTATAGGTATTTTGTTGTTTTCTTGTACTTATTTTGATAGAAAATTTAGTTTTGGGAATCGTTATAATTTGTCATCTATTTTTAATATACTTTTCAAATTTAACCTTAGAAGTAATATTGCTAAATTTTTTTTTATTTTTTTACATTTGTTATTAAGCTAATTCCTATTTAGGTTGAATTTTATTTGTCTAGATATATTGTTTGCATGGTGACTTGTAGAGTCAGCTTTTTTGTTTAATAATAAAATGATTTATTGAAGGTTTTCCTTTGACTTTTCATTTTTCGTTATTCATTTGATAATTAATGAATTCTAGTATATATATATTCCTAATATTTTTTCACAAATCAATAGATTTATAGAGTTATTTCTAGTTTTCTATGTGCATATTTCTCTATGTTGATAAGTATCTTGTGTGGACAAAAATAAAAGCTTTTGTTGTGTGAAATTCATAAATGCATGGATGATTGTAAATAAGACAGTAGTGAGTATAATACCATTTCATGGAGAATATGGTTACTAAGTATCAAAATTAACTAGGCTTAGCTTTATTTGAAAATTCAATAATTAAAAGTAGATAAAATAAAAACTAAAGTGACAAAACAAGAAAAGTGAAAGATTAAATTGTAGTTGGTTTAAATTAAAGGGATAAAGATACGAAGTCATAGGACTTGACTAATTTATAATTTATTAATCTAAATTGATGCACAATAGCTAGATAAATCAAAGTGAAAGTTAGATTACTCTATTATATTAGATTGTTACCTATCAATCATCTATTTCTCAAGTAAAATTGTAAGGCAAAAACTCTCAACAACTATGGCAATTCACACAAGGCAATGGAACATTAGTAGAAATTGAACTATCACTTACCAAATCCTACTTTCTATGTGATAATTACTATAGCAAATATAATAATAAATTAAGTGGGTATCTCTACTATTTATCTAATTTAAGGGTTGGCATTTTATGAGCTAGTTGTTATATGTCTCTTTTAGTCCTTGACAAAATAAATTAACAAATCATTGATAATCATAAGTAATTATTTAATGCAATAAGCATAAAAAAAAATATCGACATCACAATTGATAAACCTAAATTATGATAAATATCAAATGATATTAATATAAATAAATTGATTACAACCTAGTATTATAATTCAAGATTTTAGCTCATATTCAAAGGAATATGAACAAGAAAAATATGTTGAACCTTGGTGACAGTGGAAACCTAAGAGGAAAAGGAGCGAATTGGTTGCTTCCAAAATTTAAAAGTGAAAGGATAAGAGAAAAATCAATATAAAGATTCATAGTGGTTCCATCAATAATGCCTACACCCAATCTCTAAGTCAGACTTAGGCCTTTTACTATTTTTTATAGGATCATATACAACTTATCCTTTTTTGGTTTAAGGATGAACTTTTGTACACTTTTTTAAAGGCTTAAGAGAGCTAAAACTCAATCTTTAGAATATTTGAAGACACAATATCAACTTATATCACTTCACAAAGGATTAAACTTTTTATAAGTATCAAAGCCTCCACATTTGGCAGCAAAATATCAAAGCCTCTAAGTTAGGCTACAAATACAATGTTATGCATGAGGAAAGTATATATTCACTAATTACAAGATTAGTTAAAAATTCTCAAAAATTCACTCTACCCAAGAACGAAAATATTAAAACTCAAACAAATGTAATGTCTTTCTTTTGGTTTCCAACTTTAGAAAGGGTTCATATTGTGGTCTATTTATAGGAGGTGTAACGATTGTTTTCATTTACAAACCATGGCATTCAAGTCCAAAAATACATATGCATAATGGTTTATTCATCATACATGTACATAAATGTTATTTAATGTTCAAGGCTAGTGACCATAAACTAGTTCCTATCTAGATATATGTGCATAATACAAGGAGAGAGAGAGTTAGAATTCAGCTGATGACCTGTGGTCCATGTGTCTCTATGCAAAACTTTATGCACCAAAGTATCCAAACCCTATGGTTCAATATCTGAAAAACATAATTGCAATTTGGTGAGCCATAACTCAATGAATAAAAATAATAATCATATTCTTATGGCACAACCAATAATCAAATATCATCAGGATACATTACAAGTATAACAATTGACTATGCAAGTGCAAATGCAATAAATTGATTTTTATCGTAAGCTTGCAAGGAAAACACTGCTCCTAGGAATTCATGTGATTCAAGTGACATTTGATTTTATTGGCCAACATATAACAAATGAATCATTTGATCAATAACATGTGCTAATAGGACATATTGGTCCCTTTTCCAAGTGATTTATAAGTGTTTGACAAGCCCTTCACAACGTCCTTTTAGTCTCATATATAAATGTTCATTCATAATGGTATACCAAGTAATCATTAAGAGCATATAATTCTCACTTGACTTATATTCACATGTAAAATGTAACAATTCA
This sequence comes from Omphalea diandra, assembly GCA_949677035.1. Classification (NCBI taxonomy): domain Eukaryota; kingdom Viridiplantae; phylum Streptophyta; class Magnoliopsida; order Malpighiales; family Euphorbiaceae; genus Omphalea; species Omphalea diandra. The sequence goes on from CATIWR010026864.1 coordinate 15,980, forward strand.
ATCACATATACATGTAATAGAATATAATATTACCATAAAATTATTACACATACACATTAGAATCTAATTATGATTTTTACTCACCTTTTGATGTGACCAACCTTTATGGTGGGTTTGCTTATCTTTCTAGGGCTTCTTCAAAGTGTTGAGATCCTAACATTTGATACATACATGGTCATAATATGTCAAAATGAATTAGGGTATGCAACTATGGCATGATCCATGCAAGTGGACCTAGTGTTTATGTATATTTTCCTTATATGGTAGCTTAACCTTACTGCACTCTCATAGTAATAACTCTAGATATACATATCCAAATGACTTGATTCTTTTTCATAAAGAAACTAGACACATAATGATACAACATATTCAAATTTTAGGTCAATATAAGACATAAAAAATGTGTTAAATTTTTGAATTTTTCCCTATTTTAATGTCATCTCAGTTTGAGTAGGTCTTACATTCTTAGGCATATCTAAAATCATACAAAAAAATTGCAAAAATATTTTACTAAAAGTTACAAAATACATAATGGAACATTTTTTATGTTTTACTCATTGTCTAATTTAGTCTATAAAGCACCATAATAAATGACCAATCTCAAGGTGAGCAGGTTTTCAACATATTGACAATCAGTCATAATGAAGGAGAAATTTCTCAACAACCATGTTAAATTTGTTAAAAATATTTTTATAGACATGTAGATCAGACATAAATATACAACTTTCATGTTTAAAATATCATACAATTCAAAATCTATGGCCATCAAATTCTTGGAAAACATAATTGAAAGACAAATGAGGTTTCAATCAATGAGCCATATCTCTTTCCACACAACAAATAAAGTAAAACTACATTTCAGGTATTTATAGGGGATATAACCCAAAAAATTTCATGTTTTTCACTTTGTCTAAATCAGCACATAAAGTCATCAAAATATATGAAAATAGAAAGACTGAGGTGATTTTGGTTGGTTATGAACCAACCCTAATGAAGGAGCCATATCTCCTCACACATACCAAATCAAGCAAACATGTTGTACATGAATTTATATGGGGCATAAAGCTACAACTTTCATATTTAAAACTTTCCTTAATTTCTCTTATAGGGTTATGAAATTGTGGGTGCAACAAGCTGCTCTAACAACAAAACTAACATAATCAACTCTATTTCTTTTGAGCTTCAACCTCTATACATGAGCTCTACCTCAAATTACTCCATAATTCTTAGTAACCATGAATGATTAACATGTCATGAGGGATTAATTTCATATGGGGAGAAGATAAATTAACTTACCTATTTTCCTAGAACTAGAAAAGCTTAGGATTCCTTCCTAGGCAGCTCACTCTTCTCTCTTTCCTTCTCCTTCTTCTTCTTCTTCTTCTTACTTTCTTTCTTTCTTCCTTGGCTCTCTCTCTTTCTTCTACTGCTCCTCATGTTTATCCTCTCTATTCTGCTATTAAAGGATGAAAAATTGAAGTTGTAAACCTATTCTAATAAGATAAAATCATGGTGTCTCATTTCCATTAGTTAGAATTTCACTTTTCCTTTTTTAGTCCCTCTTCTTCACTCCTTCATCACATCCATCCATCTCTTAATCCTCATATGCTCCTTACACTTTTAAATAAGCTCTAAGACACCGTTATTAATGATGTTATATCATGTACACAACATAAGATAATTTGCCATGCAATAATACGAACATTACATATATGTTCTAATGTTCCAAATGTAATGGTGCAAATGTCAACATCGTGTTTATCCAATTCACATATCTAAATGATCATTTATCCATTGCATATGTTCATATGGGATTGTAAATCATTTATGCAATGAAAATGTTCATATAAGAATGCTAATGAATGTAAATAGGGATGTCACAGGAGAAGTCTGTAAAAACTAACTAATAGACATAAGGAACAAGTTTGGAAGCTTTTAAAACAACTAGCCATTACATAGTAAATGGGTTGTTCATCATATTGCATAAGTCATTCACTTGAATGTTACTTCTTTACCTTGATCGTTCCTTAGGCAGTTTCATAACTACTAGGCCATTCATCTCTTATGTCTAGATTTCTTAAAGTTTTTTCATATTGGATAAGACCATTCATTTAGGCCATCTAAGGCATGGTAGGCTATTCAACTCTTCTATTTAGAATCTCCATTTTCCTTTATATTGAATGAGTTAGTTCATTTAGGTCATTTCAAGACAAGTTATTCCATTTAACATGATCTATTTTTCTTGGTTGGTCATTCTTCTAATTTACTTGACTATTTCATTTCTTGAATACGCATTTTATAGCTGCACCAACCCATTCAATGTGTCACAAGCCTATTCATAGGGTCATTTCTTAGTGCATAGGCCATTCCATCATGCTTTAAGTAGCTCATTATGTCTTTTTTTTATATACTTTATCTCTATTTTTAAAAACATCTTAAAAGAAAAAACTTTTTAGATTATGTATACCTTTCTCCTTAGATGTTTACCTCCATTTCTAAAAGTCCTTTAAACTTCTTGAGGCTTTTTATGACTTAAAGGCTTTTCTCTTCTTTGACATGCAAACCACTCCTTTTCTTTGCCATGTCTTCAAAAATAGTACCCTTAAGGTGTGCCTTGCATTCATATTTAAGAGCTAACAATACCCCTATGCATAAGATAGAACCTAAAATCATAAACACTTAATTATAAAGTTAGAATTGCTCAAGGTTTGTTATCATGTGAAACATCATTCAAATATATAACTAAGGCAAATATCTTAACAACCTTAGAGTCAGATAGTCAATATTCTACCCCCTCCCCCCTACCCCCTCCCCCCCTTAAGGATAACATCAAGATACATTAATAAAATACACAACATGAAGCTTACTAAAATTATTTTAGCAAATTTCAAAAACTTTATCCATTGTTTTGTCATCATGATTAAAAGAAACTAACACCTCTAAAACTTTTTTCCCTAATCATTTTACAAATTCTATCCCCCTATTTTAAAGAATTTATACTTTAAAAAAATTATGGCATCTCTTATGAAAATAGTCTCTCTTAAAATTATGTCTAATACTACTTGTTGGAAAATTTTATCCAAATCAATCACAACCTTGACATCGCATAAAATATGAGATACCATTTGTTAAACAAAAGGAGTAAGGGGAAAAATAAAGCAATTAAAGAAGTGTTTAATATATCAAAACATATCATAAGGTAAAACATATACATACAATATAACTCCCCCCCTAAATGGACATATATATGGAACCATGTAAAGAGCAAAGAGGCGATAAATGATATGTTACAAGTTTGGAACCAATTGTTAATAGCTTGATATCTCTTAACACCTTAAAGCTCTATATCCCTTCTTTTCTCATCAATTTCCATTCAAGTTTGGATTCTCCATTTTGAGTCATTGGTGAAGGAGTTCCTAACCTATAATTTAAGCATTTTTCTTTAATATCCATTATTGGGGCTAGGAATATGCACATTTTTATCATTTAGCCTTACTGGAAAAAACATACCTTATGGCTAAACCTTCCATAATAGTGGTATTGCAAGGAAATGCTCTTCTAGGTCTTTGAGTGGAATAGTTATAAAATTACTTCTAATATGTTTGAGAACTAAGAATGAAAGGAATATATGCATTTCTATTAGGCCTTAGTCTTTGAGACCTAAAAATGTATGCTTGACTTATTTTGAAATTTTGTTCATATGAGTAAGTGCTTTAGCATTATGCATATGTGTCTTAATGAACAAAAGAGAGGGAGTTCCAGCCTTTAAAAAGGTTTTCATAATTTTGGCTTAAAGGTAGAGATCTTTGAATGGTCAAAACCTAAGCCATGTTTTCCCATAAAGATCTTTGAGAACTCAAAATTAAATAATGATTTTTCTTTTCCTTTGGTAAAAGAGGCAAGAGAGTCTTTTAAACTTAAAACTTCCTTTTACCAGCTTTTACTAGCTTCTATTGATGTTGATGGTGCATCTCTCTCATAGTCAATGAGATTTCTTAATAGCTCATTCAAAGGTATGGTCTTCAAGTCTTTGTCACCTTGGAGAGATGTGACCTGGCCAGGTAAACACCTTAGAACTTTCTTTACAATCTCTTCATTATTATATGTCTTTTTAAAAGCCCGAATTTCCCCAACAATTTTGATGAAACGATTATACATTTGACTAATTCTCTCTTTCGATTTTATAAAAATAGTCTTATAGAGTCTCTCTCTTATTTTCCTTTACTTAGTTTATGTCCTCATGTGTAATCTCTAAGGCTTTTGGCAGTAGTGTTTATGCTCACCATGTTGTATTCATCTCTACTCAAGGCATAAAAGAGCATGTGAATAGCCTTATAATTATTAGTCAATTACTTCTTTTATCGATCAAATATTTCATGAATATCCTTCTCAACTTGTGTCTTATTAGCAAATGCCTTTATAGAGATATGAGGACCCTTTTCTATGATTCTCCAAAGTTTAATGGATTTTGATCTTAAGAGTAGTATGTCAACTTTCCAATATTGGTAGTCTATGCTATTGAGAATTGAAGCCTTACTACTAATTAACCTTTAGGCCTATACTCATTTTGGGTTGTCATAGATCTTTCATTTTGCATGTAAGTTTTTTTAAAAAAAAAAAAGACAAAGCTTTAATATCACTTGTTAAACCTTAGTAAGGATGGCAATTTAAAAGGGGAAGAGGTGAATTAGTTTACTTTTAAAATTAAGAAGTGAAAGGACTAGAGAAAAATCAATACAAATATAATGGTTTGGCCAACAATGCCCACATCTGATCTTTATGTCACATTTAGGCCTTTCACTATCTTTTACAAGATTAAATACAATTTATCCTCTTTTAGGCTTATGATGAACCTTTGTACACTCTTTTTTTAAAAGACATAAAAGAGCTAAAACCCACCCCTTGATATTTTTGAAGGAACAATACTCATTTTATAAAGGATTGAACCTTCTATAAGTATCAAAGTCTTTAAATTAGGTAACAAATACAATTTAATGCACTAAAAAAGTAAGCCTACACTCACTAACTTAAAAAAAATTCTCAAAATGCTTACTCATTTGAATATGAAAATATTAAAACTTAAACAAATACAATGGCTTTTCCTTGGTTTCAAACATTAGGAAAAGTTTATATGATGGTTTATTTATAGCTAGTAGACATAAAGAACAAGTTTGGCGCTTTTGGAAAAACAACCCATTATATAGCAAAAAGTTGTTCATCACGATGCACAGGTTGTTCACTTGACCGTTACTTCTCTACCTTGGTGATTCCTTAAGCTTTTTTATAATTGCTAGGTTGTTTAGTTCTTTTTTCTGGATTCCTTAATTTTTCTTTACGTTGAATAGGGCCATTCATCTAAGCTATTTTATGACAAGTTGGGCTATTTAACTTTTCTATTTTGATTTCTCCATTTTCCTTCATATTAAATGGGTTAGCTCATCTAGACCATTTTAAGACAAGCTATACCTTCAACTCTTTTATCTAGATTTATCCATTTTCCTTCATATTGAACAAGTCAATTCATCTAGGCCATTTTATGAAAAACTAGGCCATTCAACTTTTCTATCTAAATTTCACTATTTTCCTTCATATTGAATAAGGTAATGTAAGCATTAGATTATAGGCCCTAAGATGTGAGATTGATGATAAAAACTAGTGGAATGATTCCTTAAAATGAAAGGAGAATTGTAAAAGAAAGGATAAAAACCTTAAGAAGCCTTGGATCAAGCCTTAAAGCAAGGCTAAGACAACCTAGCCTAAAGCTTGAATTTGTTAGCCATAATGTGCTTAGTTGTACAACCAACTACGTGGTTATACAACCAAGCCCTAAATACTAACAACAAAAAATTCTAGAACCCCACCCCCTATAAGCTAAATGATTATACAACTAACCAAGTAGGTTGTACAACCAACCACTTGGCTATATAGACCACTTGAAAACCCTAATTCTAGAACTTTCATGGCTCTTATCTATTGTGGATCATGAATGTGGTGCAACCAAAGCCCTTCCAACTCTGGTGCACCCTTATCCCTTTATAAATACCCTATTATTGGATAGAAAAAAAGCTTGAAAACTCTAGTGTTACTCTACTAAAATTGCGATTCAAAACCCTAAACCAATAAAAAAAATCAAACATCTATCTTACAAAACCAAAGTTTCAAAGATAGAACAAGGCTTTTTCAATTCATTCTTTTGCATTCCCATTGAATTTTGGAGGATAAATTCATAATTATGTACCTCTTAGAGTAAAAGGAACGTCTAAAAGCATCCTAATACTCTATCACCCTTCTTCTTCTTCTTCATTTTCTTTTTTTTTTTCTATTTTTGAAAGCCCAATCTAAGTGGGTTATATAGACCTTCAGTGGTTTATATAGACTGTACAACCCTTTAAGACAGTGAACTAGTTGCAAATTTTTCTTCTCTCTTCATTTGGATTTTTATTACTTTTATGCCTCTTTTTGATGCCTTTGGAGCCCAAATGGTAGAATGTGAGGTAGACCTTGTGGTCTATGACACATATTCTTTCAAAATATGAAGTTAGGATCAAGGATTTAACTTGTTTCTTTAAGTTTAATGCTTATAGTGTTGATACATTTATGTGTCATCCTTTCACCTAATCTTGAGCATTTTTAAAAAAAAAAAAAATTTTGGCAATGAATGAGTGAGGGAGTTTAAGCCCCTATGATCTTATAAGCTCACAATTTCCTTAAGGATTATGGTTTAGTTGGCATTTCATTTTTTTTCCACAAAAAGATAAGGGTTGTAAGTTTCATAGCTTATAGATTCCTTTTCTTCTTGTTGGCCCTAGACACCAAGAAGGAGGGGTTGAATTGGTGTATAAAAATTAAAATTGAAAAAAAGAAGAGAAATGAGATGAAAGGAAACATAAGGTTTATAGTGGTTCGAGTATAATTGACCCTGCGTCCACTCCCCAATTCTTAAAAATTAGGTATTCCACTATCTTTCAAAGGTGTTTTAAAGCTTACACCAAACTTTTACACTTGTGTTTTGAAGGCTCACACAATAACCTACACACTTATGTTTTGAGGCTTACACAACAACCTTTTCAACTTGTGTTTTAACAGGCTCACACAACAACCTATCTTAGTGTTTTGACAGGCTCACACTATAACCTATTACACTTGGTGTTTATGCTCACACCCAACAATAATTTAAAGAATAGAAAAAAGTGAGTAGCAAAATTACAAGAGTTTAAGTACAAAGTTATTAATTCTCTTGCATTTACATATGTTTAATGAGGTATTTATAGCCTTTAGCCATCAAAGAGACATTGCAATAAAACTGGTACAAAATCATCAAAGTGTGCTAGACAGATTTTTGCATTAAATGCTTAATAGTCATGAATCACGGTCGCTACTACTCATTAGGGGTCGCGAATTCCAAATTCCATAAGGAAAACTCTGTTTGTGTCTAACGGCTAGTCCACATGGCAACTTCTGATTAGTTCACCAGAAAAATATAGTCGTTGCCTTTAACTTGCTTTCAAAAGTAGCAGTCTCGATTTATCTTGTATAGAACGCGACTCTAGGCGTGAATTCCTCTGCCAAAAGTGTTCATCTTCTTTTTTTGGGTTCGTGGTTGCCACTAACAAGTTCCCATCGTGATTTCTGACTTTTAATGGTTGCCTGGGACACTTGTCAAGCTGTGATTATGGACTTAATTGCATCTTCAGTTACTTCGAAATTTGAGGTCGCGACTGAGACAAGCTTTACACCATAAATTTGTCTGTCACTTTTCGAGTTCTTCTTTTAGATGAGTCGCGACCAAGAATGACTTTGTGATTTCATCTGTCTAATCTTCTAGCAAGTTTTCTCATGGATCGCAGTCGTGAATTTTAGATTGTGATCGCGATTTAGAAGTTACTTCACATTATTTGAATGAAGACTAAGATTTTTATCCAACTTCTAACTTAAAGCTTAACAAAAAAGGCTATAAAACGACACTAAATTGAATAATTAGAAATGATCAATCCCCTTTTGTCAATATCAAAAGAGGTCCAAGACTTAGGGTTAACTACCCTAGTCCAACACTTCTCACTTAAGTGATTACGTGAGTCTACTTTAGGAAGAAAGGTTCATCCTTAATGATCCCTAATATGCCTTATCTGATGCATATAGTTTTTCACACATTTTGGCCTTTTGAGATTCTATTTTAAGTTTGTTGACATCCTAGCCTTTCTCATGGCTAGTAGTATGTTTCAAGATGCTTTGGCTCCTTTAGAGCACCACATAGGATTCCACTTGTCAATATTCTTGCCCTTGGCCTTTTAACATCCTCCAACTTGCACTTGCATTTCATGTTTATGGTACTTTATGCCTCATGTTTTATGTTCCATATGTTTATGTTATATTTTTCATTTTTATTACTCTTTTGTGATTCATGGGATGTTGGGATGATTGAATGATTGGTTATGGACTTAAAAACATGCCTAAGTTCCTTGACTTAGAGATATGGTAAGATTCATGCTTACACAAATCCTATTTTGTTTACTTTGATGATGTTGTCTTTTTTATAACTAACTTGTGTGCTTCCTTTGGTGTAAGTGCTTACTCGAGTATGACCATGAATGATGGTCTTGATGATCATTGTTGTCAATGTTGATTATGCATAATGATTTTAAGTATGATTGATTGATAAACATGACCTCTCCTTAATATGTTGTATGACCCCATTCCTTTTGATATTGATTATGATGATGCTTTAGTATGATTGATTGGATTGCGCTAGAATTATATTTAGGGGCATTAACCGGAATAATTAATAACATGATTAAAATGGTAAAAGTGAACTAAAAATTATTGAAATTCGAATGCCAATATCCATGCATTTAAAGGTGTCTAACATCTTTCCAAGTCATACCCAATTTTCAAACCCAATTTTGATAGGGTAAAGATAAATAGGGCCTTTTATGTTGGGCAACCCTTCATGTTAGGCAAGGGGTTGCTACCTTGTAATATGCCTAACTCCATAGTCCAAGCCTATCAATGAAAAATAATGCAGTTCAAAAATAACCAAAAAGGGAATAAATATGTGAAGTAAAGAAATTCATAAGATAATTACAGTAAGCACGTGTCAGGCACCTTTGATGTAAAATTGTTCTCTAATGTACCAATCCAGGAAATGATATAACTAGACTAGCATGATAGACCCCCAATTGAAATGATGGATAAGGCATATCTCCATCATGTCTTAAGGGTTCCCAAAAAGTCTCGGACATACTATACAATAAAAAGTAGTGCACCTCCTAGTCCACCACCTTCTGTGGACTATCATCAGTAGCAGTTAGACCACTAGCCTTTAAGCTAGATTGCTTGAAAGAGAGACTCTCTTTCATTTGAGGGAACACACCTCAGGAGCCAATGGACATAATCTGTCTATAGTATTGGCTCATGCATGCTATAATCCATGGGAATAGGGATCCTCTTAAAGCTAATCCTAGTCAACTATGTAAAATCCATATGTGAGATCATCACCTTCCTGATCAACGGCAGATGAAAATATGAATGGTGTCCATCCACGACTCGACTAGTGCCTAAGTCTTAGTGGAGTCACTTTGTAGGGGGGCTTCTCTGATAGTGTATGAAGAAATGGCATGAGACTAGTCTCCTCCACGTGAGTAATGATCCAAAGGTGCAACTACCTGAACCAAGCCCCAACTAGGCCAACCATTCTACTTCCATTATTGAAAGAGACATCACCTTACAAAGAAAAAGGGAAAGAGCACATAAGAAAAGCAAATAGGCATTTACTTCCAACGTGATAGAAAAGAAAAAGCAAATAAAGTTAAAATCAAAACAATACGAAAATTATTCACAAACATGTAAATCAAGATCACATGAGTGGACCAGTAAAAGAATCAAGCTACTAAACCAAGGTATGTAAAATATTTAATTTTTTGAATAATAAAATAACATCTTATACTTTTTCATGCACAGGTGACCAAAGGATATAGGGGAATTCAAAGGACATGGAATAATTGACCTTAGTTATGATGGGATAATTTGTAAAATTTTATGAAGAATTATGAAAATAAAATTTTTAAAAAAAATTGGCAAAAGGCGTTAAATATGATTCAATAATTATGTACAAGATTCCATAAGATTGGCATAACTCAGTTCGAAATCAACAAGAGATTCACAATAATACATCTAAAAAAAAATCAATCACAGCTATGTGTTTCAGTTCACTACAGTGTATCCCACAAATTAATCAATTTTTATGCATATTTCTAAAAGACAAAGGTGCACAAACTAAGGCAATAAAATTGATCGACATATAATAAGAAAATTTTTTCAAAAATTAAAAGTAAGTGTCCTATCCCTAGTGCTGAATATTTTTGAAGTTAACCTAGTGTTCGCATGCAAAAAATAATTTTAGAGCATATATAGATTGAAGACCGTCGACATGTCCTAATACAACTCAAAAGCCCATTGGAACAATCTTCGCAGTCACCTTCATCAAAGGGTTAACCCCTGTAAAACCTCAAGCAGCCTATAATGACCTCAAAGCATCATAACAGCCATGCCTCATTGAGGAACTCGGTCGGAGCATCAAATATGTGGTCGTCAAATCTAGCCATCGAGAAAGTCTATAAGTAAAGGGAAAACCTAAATGATCGAAGTCCATAGAATTTTTATGAGAGAAAGAAGAGAGAAGAAGACAAAAAGTGCAAATAAGACTGAAAGCTCTCTGCCTTCCTTATATAGAGGGGATTGTCTATAAAATAACCCTTATTATCGTTCAACCCTTACTAGTGCCCCTCCGTACAATAAAATTTATTATCGTTCTGCTTTTCGGATGAAGCCTTGTCAAGTTAGTTGTATAGACAACCAATATGTCTATATAACACATTCAAAATCAATAAAAAAAAAAAAAGGAAAAAGGAAAAATGATGATGATGAAAGAAGGGGATCTAAAGGCAAAATTACTAAATTGCCCCTAACGTAACCAAAGTTTGGAAGGACCAATCCAACCCCTTATTTTGCCCTGCAAAATTACTAGAGTACCTTTGAAATGATAGGATTACAACCTAGAGATATCAGAGAAAATTCTAGAATATAATCTACATTCTAAAAGCTGTTGCAACTAGAGACACTCACTTAACTAGATGCCTAACAACATCAAGTTACAAATCATTGCTCTAGCATGGGGGCACCTTCTCAATAGCCCAAGGGGTAGTAATGACAGAAGTCCATTACCAAGAGGTCAAAAACACTATAATGATATTAGACAACATTTTTAACACACCAAAAGGGTGGTTATGACACAGAATGTTCTTTAAGAATCATGCAAGAACTATAATCCTTTGCAAGAAGGGCTAGGACACTTTAAATAGATTTAAGAATATTAATAGCTAAAATAAGGTTGTTGTAAACATCTAGAATGCATTGGTACCTACTAAAGAGCTGCTAGAAAAAGACCTAATACTTGTTGGAGAACTATTAAGACATACAATATCTAATTGAGAGATACTGGAAGCAAAATGAACATTTAGAATGCACTAGTACCTACTACAAAGTTGCCAAAATAAGACCTAGTACGTGTTAGAGAACTACTAGGGCCAATACCTACTTAAAAGTTATTGGAGGCACACCGAATGCACCAGTACTTACTAGAAAATTGCTAAAACAAAACCTAATACTTGTCAGAGAGTTATTAAGGCACCTAGTACCTGCTTGAAAGCTACTAAAGGCATACCGAACACATTGGTACTTACTAAAAAGATGTTAGAATGAACTTTAGTACCTATTAAATAATATGCTAAATAATCATATCATTTGGTATCCTTTTTAATGTTTACACTTCTTTGTTGAGCTTTGTTCAAATGATCATTTCTTAAATGTTGTTTTCTAAGCTCTACAAAGCAGGTTAACTGTGAGCATCAAATTTTGGGCCTCAAAATGTAAGCTCAATGATAAAAACTAGAGAAATGATTCCCCAAAATATGAGGGGAATTGTAAAAGAAAGAAGGATAAAAAGCCTTATATCAAGCCTCAAACCAAGCCCAAGCCCACTTGGCCTAAAAGCTTGAATATTTTAGATCTAGTTTAATTGGTCATATAACCAACTTACTTGATTCTATAACTAAGCCCTAAATCCTAGCCAACAAAAGCTTCTAGAACCCTACCCTGTATAAGCTAAATGGTTCTACAACTAACTAAATGGATTGTATAGCAATCCATTTGGCTTTACGAACCACTTAAAAACCTTAATTCTAAAATAGTCTTGGCACTTTTCTATTATAAATCATAAAGTAGTGCAACCAGAGCCACTCCAACTCTAGTGCACCCCTACCCCTCTATAAATACCTAACCATTAAAGAGGAAAAAAAAAAGGCTCATAAGCTCTAATGTTACTCTGTGAAAATGGTGAATTAAAAACCTTAAACCCATACAAAATCAAAACCCATCTAACAAAACCAAAGATCCAAATATAGAATAAGGCAATTTCAATTCATTCTTTTGAATTTCCATTGCATTTTGGAGGACAAATTCATAACTAAATGCATCTAAGGGCAAAATGAACATTTAAAAACATCCAAGTACCCCTATCCCCATCTTCTTTTTCTTCCTTTTCTTCTTTTTATTTATTTATTTATTTTTTTGCTTTTGAAAACCAAGTCTAGATGGGTTGTATAAACCTTTTGTGGTCTGTATAAACGTCCAAAAAGCTATACAGACCACTGTGTGGTCTATATTGCCCTTTATGACTATGAATAAGTTGTAAATTTTTCTTCTCTCTTCATTCAAGTTCTTCTTACTTTTGTATCTCTCTTTAATGCCTTGGGAGCTCAAATGGAAAAATCTAAGGTAGATCTTATGGTCTATCACCAATATTCTTTCAAAATATGGAGTAGGATCAAGGATTTGACTTGATCTTTAAGTTTAATGCTTGCAATATTGTAACATTTGTGTGTCTTCCTTTCACCATTTCTTAAGCATTCTATTTTCTAAAAGTCTTGGTAGTGATTGAGTGAGGGAGTTTAAGTCCCTATGATCTTATAATCTCATAATTTACTAAAGGATTATGGTTTAGTTGGCATTTCATTTTCTTTCCACCAAAAGAGAGGGGTTGGAAGTTCCATAACTTGTATCTTCTAATAACTAGGTACAACTGGTTAATGTTGAAGGCTTGAGATTCTGCAAAAACCTCTAGTAGCTGTGAAGTAGTTATAGAAATATTTCTCTCCACCGCCTCCTAAAAAATATGAATAACCATTATGAAACATTATTGAAGTTATTTTAATTGCAATTTATTCAAAATGAGAAATAATGCACTAGTTTTTATTTAACTTACATCGATGTTTAGTGACTTCTTATCAACAAATTGATTGTCTCTCTTTTTAATGTGAATCTTCTTGAAAAGCTCAAAATCTATGGGCAAATGTTTCAAATTTTCTCCTAAAATAGAATTTTATTCCTTTACTCCAAACATTTTATTAAATAAAAAAGTATAAGTAAATAAACCAACCAAATCCATGGAATGCTCAAAGAATGATATATATTAGGCTGCATCACAAGAAGGACCGATACCAACCCCAACAGTCTTTATGCATTTATTCTTAGAAGCTATAGCAAGCCAAACTTAAAATTCCAGCGTAAACCATTGTTACTACCACATATGCCATATATCTTGGGAGACGCATTGTGACCTATTACCATTTCGTCTGTAATAAGATAAAGTATTTAAACACTATTTAATAGTTGTATGCTCTCATGCAATCTTGACCATGGACTCCATTATGACATCCTAAAGAAAATACTTCTACAATATAAAGAAACAAAATATGAACATATGAATACAAATTGTATTAATTCAAAAAAAAGTAAATTATACCTTGGACTCCTTCTAATAGAAACCTTTGATGTTGGTTGACACCATCTTCCAAACATAGCCTGTAGGGTCGAAACACTTTTGGAAATTAAGGAAAATCTAGCTAGAATACCAATTTCTTAGGAGTAAACTATATAAAAAAAATGCAAGGTTATATAGTATATAACCAAAAAAGATTATTCTTATAAACATATATGTTAGATGAGATTATTAGAATAACATATCTGATACCAACATCCTATAGCCTAGGTCAATGAGAAGATGAGGGATCAAGTGTCGATGTAGCAGAAGTAACACAGGTAGGCAATGGTGTAGATGTAGCTTGATGGTGAAATATGCAGAGAATGTGACAATGAAGTTACATATGGTGGAGTCAGAGGTGATTGAGCGGGGTGATCAGACAGTGGTACATAAGGTGATGAAGAAGAAGGCCTATCATGTTGGCCTCGACCAGTACCTTGCGTAGTACCTAGTCCTAATGAACTCACAATATTGATCATTTCCTTCCATTCTAGGAAATATGTATATATGTATGATTACACATTCACATACATTCATGCATTACAATATAAATATTATAAATTGATTGGTTATAAAACTACCTCTAATCATTATCAATATTATGTAAATTAAGATAATCATCTACTTCTACATTTTTTAATGCATTGTCCTCATTTTCAATCTCATCAATGTTAATAAATGAATTAGTTAGACCATTCAAGTTCATTGTTAATCTTCACCTTAAAGGTCAATTTTATGAATATATGTGTCACCATTTTTTAAAATTTCACCATTGATAGCCAAAACTTCAACTATAGATCTAGCTTTTATTTGCAAATAGCCTAAAAATCATTCTTATCCCATTTTAAGCTAGGATATGTGCCATAATACACTTGTGTTGCCATATTAAACATTAAATTATGTTAAACATACATGAAAATACAAGTTTATCATGCATTTTATGTACTCACATATTGATTGAACCAAACTACAAAATTATTCTCCATATATGCATCAAGCTTATTGCCAAAAATGGTTGGGTAACTTTGTTGTAACTCTAACATGTAAATTCTTCACAGCATATGAACAAAACAATATACATAAGTACATACAATTGGAATTCTACATTTTCATTGTCAAACAAAAAATGAGATTAATACTTACTTAATATAGGTGTTACTTCCTCATAGTTTAGTAGAATGTATGAATATGTATTATGATTTTCTTTGTCCATCAACATTCTTATTTTAAACCCCTTGATAATCCCCTCTATATTTGTTATTATTTTAGGAGACTTTTTGATATCGTGTATTAATGTAAAGGCTCAAAGTAATGCACACAAAATGTTGAATCTTCTTCAACCAAATATGAATTGCATATCGAACCTTCCACTTGAGCTTTATTTTGCACATTATTTTTTAACTTTTAAAGGTATCTAAATGAAAAAAAAAAATTTGGTAACTTCAACTTATATACATTACTCAATATAACATTCATATGTATATTTAGATATAAACTGGATCATTACCTTTCAAATGGATAAATCCATTGATATTGAACTGGACCTTTGATTCTCGCTTCATATGGAAAATGAATTAGAAGATCCTTCATACAATTAAAGAAGCATAAGGAAAATTTATGTTGAAGCCTACACAAAATAATAGGAATCTCTTGCTCCAATCGTCTTATATCATTCACACATATAGTAGTTAAAGTAATTTCCTTGAAAAAAGACTCAACTTTATAAGGGTTTACCAGACATGTGTAAGATGTAATTCTTGAAATGCAATTAGTATTAATCACTGCATAAACACATGAGAATCATGACTTGTCATTCCAAACAACTTAGGCCTTTTCATGTACACGCATTTGCCTATTTGAAACATAACCATTGAGAAATTGCAATCCTTTAACCCATTCACATGGAGCTTTTTTTGCTTGCTTGTCAATAGTGTAATAGGCTTTAGGATATTTTCAATTCTAAGATCACAATCTAATTTCAGTCTTTGACAAAACTATTTCAAGTCTTCCCTTGATTTAGCATTATCTTTGGTTTTTCCTTACACATTCATCATTATATTAAACACATTATCAAAAACATTCTTCTTAAAGTACATCACATCCCAGAATATTCTTCATTTCCTCCATCCAATTACTTTTGAAATTTATCCATTCATCACATAAGTTTATCAAATCAATTACCTTATGTAATTCACATTCCTTTATCTTTGATAATATCTCATATCTAGACTAGATTGGACATGCAATGTCAGTCATGATTCTATTTTTAATGAAGGTTGTTATGTTCCTCTGAAATGGATGTTCTTTTGGTAAAAATTTATGTTGGTTGTCAAACCATAATGTTTTTCCCCTCTTTAGCAGAGTAAAAACATATGAGTTCTCCATGCAATAAGGACATGCCAACTTCCCCACTATGCTCCACCCTAAAAACATAAAATATGTAGGAAAATCACTAATTGTCCATAGTAATGTAGCACATAGTTGAAAATTCTAGTTCTTTGATACATTATATGTTTGCACCCCTACTTCACACATCTTCTTCATCTCTATAATGAATGGTTGCAAAAACACATCCAACTTATACTTTAGATTCCTAAGTATCAAAACTATCGCAGTTAAAAACATGTATTCTTCTTTCATACACATTTATGATGGTAAATTGTATGGAGTGATGATTACTAGTCAAGAAAAATATTATTATCTTGAATGACCGAATGACTAAAATCCATTTGTGCAAAGACTAAGTCTTACATTCCTACATTCAGTTGCAAATGTCGAATGCATCCTATCAAAATATTTCCAAGCTTTAAAGTCTGAGCAATGCCTCATCATACCATCTTTTTCTTAAACATGCTCAGCATGTGATCACATATCAATAATTATAGCTTTTAATGCACACTACCTTTGTAATATAGGAGTGAGTGGAAAGCAAAACATTTTCTTATATGGAACAATCAATTTTCGCTTATAACATCTTCCACTAGAGCTCTTATACCACAAAAATGCATAATACTTGCTACTATTTAACTCACTATCTTCTCCCCCAATAAATCATACAACTATTCTTACAATAATGAATCTTTTCTACAAGTAAATCCATTTTTTACACCAACTTCTTCGTGTTATAGAAGTCCTTTATCATAACATTATTCGCAAGTAACAACTCTTGCTTTAATTGGCATATGTCATCATACCATATTTCAAGCATATGATGTTTCACCTTAATGTTCAATAATCGAGCAACATCTGACAATTGTGAATGGGTACTACATTGAGGGCATACTTCCTTATCTGTAACATGCAATATGTCATAAAATTACTGCACTTCAACATTTGGTGCTTCCTCTACGTTAATTGCATGAAAAGTCAGACTAACAACATCCATTACCATTTCATGTTATATGCTATGAGATTCGTAATAAAATAATTGCAAGAAATTTTACTCCTTTCACAATAACTAATTTGCCTAAATCTACCCACACATATGGTTCACTGTGTCTAGTCCACCAATAATAATAAGGTATAAATCCATATTTAGCTAAATAGTACTTAAATGTGTCAACCTCCTTATGACGTCAATTTTGACACCTTTATTGATTGCAATGACATTTGATTTTATTCCCATCCATAAACTCCTGATGGTTGCATGTAAACAACACAAAAGTTTTAATGCTCTCTAAAAATTCATGATATAATAGCTCATCAATTAGTTACCAATACATTTATTCACGATCTAATCTCATTATTTTCTATCTATAATTACATCACATAAAAGCACCTGTCATTATGTTTAACAATTTTTAAGGTTTGAACCTAACCCTTTTGAAAATTCATTATTTATCAAACCAAAGATAGTCATATATACGTCAATGCACTTGTATAATTTTCGACAACATGCCCCCACAGTTCTTTAAGTGCATGATATAAATTATGCATAAACAAATGTGATAGACATCTTATTACAATTTCATATCAAATTAATCTACACATAATTCAATATGCATATGAAGAACAATATCATACTACCAAAATTCACGCATATGCAATCGAGTAATGGGACTCATGTAATGGTACTTATTTGGACAATGCATTTTCAAACTGTCCTATAGACAATTTAGTGAGTAATTCACTAAATGGTTGTCTAAAGCCTAACTCTATATTCTAATGAAAATTTGACAAAGTTTCAGCATAACCTGGACCTAGGAAACCTTGTTATAAGGTCTATACATGACATCACTGTAATAAAATGCACTTCAAATAAATCTCCAACCATAACTCCAATACTATAAAAAAAATGTAACATCCTCAACCCAAATCATATGCATTTTAATTATGTTATATTTGAGTATATGCATTTGATAAATAATTATTTAGACATGTGAATTGGAGAAACACGATGATGACACTTGCACCATTACAATTGGGACACTTGAACATATATGTAAAGTTTGTATGGTTGCATGACAAATTATCTTATGTTGTGTGTATGTTATAATATCATAAATAATGGTATTTTAGAGCTTATTTAAAAGTATAAGGAGTATCTAGGGATTAAGAGATGGATGAAGGTGCTTAAGGAGTGAAGAATAGGGATTAAAAGAGGAAAAGTGAACTTCCAACCAATAGAAACGAAACACTATGATTTTGTCTTGTTGTAATAGGCTTACAAGTGTAATTTTTATCCCTTTAGGATCAGAATTGAGGGGTTAGATGTGAGGTACAACAAAGAAAAAGAGAGCTAAGGAAAAAAGAAAGAAATGAAGAATAATAATAATAATAATAATAAGAGGAGGAAGATGAGTGAGTTGCTTACGAAAGAATCCTAAGGTTTTATAATTCTGGGACATTAGGTCCTTGAAGCATTGAAGATAATAGTGGGAATAAGCCAGGATGGTCCATGGCTTAATAAGCTTGAAGGAGGAGGTAAGTAAATAGCTAATGGTACTATACGTGTGATTGGTTAAATGCCACGAACATATACTCAATGGAATGAAATGTTGTTTAATGTAATGATATTAAGGAATACATTGATGAAAAGATTGTTATAGTCCTGATTTATTTATTTTCATGAAATGTTGATAAATTATGACTTGGAATAAGAGTATATGGTGATTTGAGCTGCCAAAGTTATGGGTGTTGTTATTAGGCATTAGATAGTTGATTTGTTGAAAGAATAATATTTGATGTTGTTGGTAAATAACACTATTCATAGCCTGTGTGACAATGATATATAACAGCCAATGTGGTAATAGCATTCGATAGCCTGTGTGGCAATAATATTTATAGCCTATGTGGCAATAAAATATAACAGCCTATGTGACAATAACATTCAATAGCATGTGTGGCAATGGTATCTATAGCCTGTATGGCCATAATATTTATAGGCTATATGACAACCAAAAATGAAAGTCTTCGTGGCAGTGATATTGATAGCCTATATGGCATTTAAGAGTAAAAACTCTTTATTTCGTGCATGGATATGATGATGAGTTATTAATATTTAAATGTTTGTTATATTATTTGAGATTGAAGTATTGTTATGCATTTACTTATTGAGTATGGAAGCTCTCTTTTTCGCATTAAATTTTATTTTAGGAAGAGTAGACTAAAGATTGCGTCCAGTTACATTTTGAAGTTGTTATCTAGCTGTCTAATAGAGGTTGGGCCAGTATGCAATCTATTAGTATTTTAGTTTATTTAGCCATGTATACTTTGTTGTAAATAGTTACTATGTTGTGAATAAGAGACATAGTGTAAGAAAAATAATAATTGAAATCAAGTCTTTTAATGACAATGGATAGCCTGAGAGAATTTTAATGATTAGTAAATGGGATGCCACATTTTAGTGGTATCAGAGCGGGTTAATGATTTTGTAGACGTGTAACATAAATGTGATATATATGATATTTGCATTGTGTTAATGTTACATACATTGGCATATAGGAGTATGGATGCACATGATAGAGCTCATACTGGCCCAGAGGTTAGAGATGAGTTTGTTGAGTCTGTTCATGCACATGAGCATATTG
>CATIWR010026895.1:0-35526 GCA_949677035.1 Omphalea diandra
ACCAACCCATCAATTTAATCTCCAATTCAATTTTAAAAATATTGCAAAAGAATTTTCAGCAAGAAGCTGTAGCTGATCAATCCAGTTAAACAAATTCTTAGAAGCCAAGGCCATTTCTTTTCTTTATTTGTTTTGTGTTCATTTAATCCTATAAGACTTGAGTAAAAACTTATATAGAAAATTATATCTTACACCATACCTTATCGTGCAATCCACATATAAGATAGAAGCCCTCTGGACGAACATGAAGAGCCCTGGACGAATTCTATTAAATAAATTATAGAATTCCCAAAAAAATTTTCTTATATACTGAAACCATCTGTACCTGTCTACTTGTCTAGTAATTTTTTGGGTCTATTTAATTTCGAAATATATTTCCACATCCTTCATTAATCCACCAATATAACATTAGCTTATTGCAAGCTCAACCGATTAAAAATGGATCAAGCAGGAAAATTGAGCTCTGTTTTGAAAGTAAAAACCCATTAAGTCACGTTTGCATTTTTGATCGCATATTATATTTTGGGTCCATCGTCACACATGTAGAATTTTGTATTTCAAAATAACATCTTCCATCAGAAATTGCTATTTTAAATTTTCAGATTTGATTTTTTTTGTTTTAAAAGTTTCATTTCTCATTTAAAATCACAAAATTTTTATTTCAAATATCTTCTTTAATAAATATTTCTATCATAAATATTTTTATTATTTTTTCTATATTGCAATGAGTATTTATTCTTGTATTTAGTTTTTTTATATTGTATATTTGAATAGATTTATATACCGATTATGTAAAAATGGATTAGGATTTTTGATGTTGATATGAATTTCAATTAGTAATAAATTGTGTGATAATTGATGTTGAAGTTATTTAATAAAAATTTCAAATATCTATGTATATTTTTGTTGGGTTGTAGATACATTAATTTGGAACCGGAAACATATGGTGTTTAATATAAAGGTATATTAATATTATAGGGAAGATACACTAATATTTTACTATATATACATTGATTTTTTATCTTTACTTCTATAATAAAAAATTGTAATAATTTTCTACATTTTTTATTATCTTAAATACATTGATATCATATTATAAGTATATTATTTTATTATTTTAAGTACATTGTTATCATTCTAGATATATTACTTTTTGATTAAAAATACATTGTTGTTGATTTTTAAGTATATTTATTTTTAACTTACAAATTAATTGGTACTTATCATTACAAAACTTAGTTTAATGAAAATTATTTATGATATATTTTTAAAAATATAGAAATGATTATATAATTTTAAGTTTTTAAATTACTAGGTTCATTTATTTTTAAAAATTTAATTTATTTAAATTTTATATAAAAATAAAATTTTAAAATTAAACTAAATTAAATAATAATAGAAAATTTAAACTAAACTAACTGAATGTTCCATCAATTTGTTCTATATAAAAAAGGAAAAAAAAATGTTTGAAGTGTAAAAAATTAGAAAAGAGGGCAAAAGTATGTGTTTGGGAATGTTTTTTTTTTAAAAAAAAAAATGATACGTGATAGTTTTGGTGGTTAAGTGAAACGTTACTTTTTTTTTTTTTGTCTCAAGTACATTATACAATATGGATATACATTCATAATATGATAATTTATTTTTGACGTTTATCATTTTAACATTTAAAAATTAAGTACTTTTTTTTTAGTCCCATTTGATAATTTTGGTAGGATGGGATCTACAAGCGTTGGACTCAATATCATATACAAAATGCAAATTATATCATAAACTTATGTTTATATTGCTTCATAGACTCAAGAGCAAAACATTCTCTTTTATTTATTGTCGCACATATGATTTATGCATATCAATCATTAACTGTATGTACATTTTAATATTAAACTATGTGTACATTGATATTAATTTATATGCACATTGATATACAATCATTTAAAAAATAGTTTGCTCCATATAGAAAATCACTGAAATATAAAGAAAGACAATTTAACACTTATACAATTAAAATAATAGGCAAAAATAATGTATATTAATAAAGTTTTTTAGACTATTATATTTCTAAAATACCAATTTAAAATTAATATATCTTTCAATAATCTATTCATGGATATCAATGTGCATGTAGTTCAACATAATGTACATGCAGTTAAATACTAATGTACATATAGTTTAAAACTAATTAACCAATATATATGCAGAAACAATGTAAAGCAACAAAATTTTGAAGAATTTGTTACATTATTGCTAGAGTACCAATTCAAAACTAAAATACCTTTCATTAATCTATTTTATAGATTTTAATGTATATGCAGTTAATGAGCAATATACATGCAGTTCAAAACTAATATATACATAGTTAAAAATCAATATACATAAAATTATGTACATACAGTTCAATACTAATATATATGAATATAATTCACACACAAATCTAATTTCAATCTAACATGCTATAATATCAATTTCGGTATATTTGCAGTTTAGATTCAACATAAAGATTTATTTTTTAGTATACATGATGTTGAAGATTTTATTAAAAAAATTTAGTATAATTTCAATGCATATATAGTTCAAAGAAAATGTAAAAATAATTTTAAAAAAAGGTTTGAAGTGTAAAAAACGGAAAGAGAAAGCAAAAAAAACAGATGTATGAATAAAATGTGTTTTTGGAAATATTATTGTTTTTTAAAAAAACAAAGATAACACGCATGACATTTAAATGAAACGAGACATATTATGCCAGGTCCATAATGTAAGATTAACTTGGGTTCCAAAATATAATAATTTTTTTTTGTCAAAAAATATAACAATCTAGGATAAAGAGGATGGATGAATCAATTTCAAAATTGGGCCAACATAGAATTACATGTTCAAAACAAAGAGGAACAAGGCCTTTCATGCTGATACGAAATTAAGCCCATACGGCCACTGTGGTTGGACTCACTTGCAACTTGCCTTTTAGTTTTTAGTCTTCATGCTTGATTAGTTAGAGTAGCAAACTCGATGCCTTTTCCCCCCTCTTAATGTGCATCTTATCCATCACTTCTAATCCAACAAACCTCAGCAGTAAATTTGTGCTCATTGGAGCTTAAAAATGCTTAAATTAAGTGAATCAAGATTAAATATTTTAATAGTTATAATTATGATTTCACTCATCTTAGAATCACGAAAATCCATCACAATCTCAAGCACATTAATTTTAATTAAGTGATTTCATCACTTAACTTGTAGAAAATAACCATGTATAAGAGTACACAAAATATATAATATATAAGAGCTCGCACATAAAATAATTCCAAATGCGAATTCATTAAAAAAATGTGAATGCACCATTACATGTGTGCTATTCAAGTATTGATTGATGGTGGAATTACCACAAACCATAGAATTGTTAAGATAAAAAATAACTCCCCATTATGACAATCAGCATTATCTAGACTAATGATGTCAATATTAATTAAAGTATGAAAAGTTAAGTTGGCGAGCCAACAATAACATTGCTAAATGAATAATTAAGAGTCATAACCAACTCTTTGATTAAATAAATAATTATGTCAGCTTCTAGGTCCTATAGTAGCTTTTTTTTTTTTTGTAGAAATTTGATTTTATAGTAACCTTACTCTTCATATTAGTGTGCCAAATTGCCAACTCAATGACTGGTGAATGTCCTTTTTTTCATAGTATTTTATGCAAAACTATGATTATGAATTGACTCTACAAAGCAAGTTCGGCATATTCTATCCTGTGGTAAGATATGATAATGCTAAAAAAATCAAGAGAAGAATTGACTCACCAAAGCACAAATCCTTACTTATTCTCTTTAGATAAATATTATGATACTTGAAGAGAATAAGCATGCTATAATATGATGGGACGCGGCTTGCCGCAATAAGAAATCATCTGAAGAAGATGCGTATGGCCAATTCTGAGCCTTCGATCACAACTTTGATTACGATAAACCTATTACAATAGGAATTGGCAATGAAACCCATTGAAGAAAGAGGTTGTCAATTTATAAATAAAAGCCAATACCCATAAATACCATTCCCATTTTCTTTATTCATCTCTGCACTTGCTATTATGCGCCAATGATTCAGGTACTTGTTAGCCCCTCCAAAAGAACATGTTGATAAAGAGGAAAAAGCAAAAGTAACCTATAAGGAATTGCCAACTCAGACGTGAAGAAATTCCCCAGTTGCCAAATCAACATCCAAATGCTTTTGAGAAGAGAGGGCATCTTTGCTTTGCATTTTCATAATTGAGCACTTCCATTCTACAGAGATTCCCATTAATGAAACAGAACAGATTGGCTAAACAATAACTTGGGCTCTCATCCCAGAGCCCATAATCCTCAAGTCAGCATCTATTTCCAGATCTAAATGAAGGCATAAAAAGAGAGAGCTCTTTGCAGTTTTGACAATTTTTTTTTCCCTGGTTAGATCACAAATTTCAGCTATGATGGTACTACATGGACAACTCGGAATGTGATGCCAATAACTTATTATTGTATTCTTTATGAACATCTACTTGCTTAATTTTTTTAATTTCTATCAAGTAAACAATTATTTTGGATAAGGTCCCTGCCCAAGTAATGCAAATTCCCCAACACTATCATATATAATTGAAAATTATTCCCACCTTTTGACTCCCATCTGATCAGGAATTTGATAATGGTATCCTCCATTTAACAAGAATATGAAGGAGAAAAAAATAGTGATATATGGAACCTTAAACACAGGGTACGTTTAGATAGTTGAATGAAAAAGTCTGAATTACCCTAAGGAGGTCTCAAGAGAGGAATTCATGCGACACTATTGCCCTCTTCTATTGCGTATTGCCACGTATATATTGATTAAACTAAAATTATCTTATGGAATGGAAAATGGCACTAAACCATTTTACAGTCAAGTGAAATCATGATTCTCAGAAAGTGTACTCAAACTAAGATTTGACCCTATTAGAATTATCATCTAAAGAGTAATATGTTAAGTTCTAATTTCACAGTCACTGCTTAATTTTGGCTCAAGAAATCAGATAATTATACACAATAAAGTGGGTTTGAATCTACCTGTTTTAAAAACCTTTTAAACAAGGGACAAAGAACTACTAGACAAGCTAGAAATCAGCTCAATTTGGATAAACAGCAATGACAATGAATGGGACCTTAACAATGCAAAAAGTGCCTTATACAGCACATCAATGGAAAAGCTATCTTTTATGCACTTGATAGAGAGAATACAACAACATATTACATATTTACAAGCTAAAATTAAAAGAGTTCCTCATTTCAAGTATCAAACAAGAAACATACCGACATGTACTTGGGGCGCGTCGAAGTCTTCGGTCAAAAGGCTGAACTTTGAGCTCTGGCCATCCAAGAGAAAGAGATTGATCAAAAGAGGTCCTCCTCATAAGAACATACATTGATCAGGATGAGATGCAGTTTATTCAGAACATCTTATCAGGATAAAGGACTTGCACTCATGTTATTCTCTACATAACTTAGTGGGGTATAAACAGGAAGTCTATTTATACAAAGATATGCTCTTTCTCACCCAATACTGTTGCGTGAACTTGTTTTATCCTAATCAAGGTTTGCACTGCTGCCCCCAATGATTCCTTCAAACATCTAATTTAAATACTTCTTCTCTTCCTCACCACCTTCTCTCCAACAACCATCTGAACTACCTTTCCTTCTCTCTCTCTCCCCCTCTCTCCCGAACTTTCTACCAGATGGCTTCTAACTTTATTTTCTTCCTGTTTGTGTCACTTATTTCTCTAAACTGTCCTTTGAAAGTCATCAGTACAAACCAGTCTCAGTTTTTCAATCTAATGAGGGATTCTCTATCAGGAAATGCTTTGGTTGATTGGAGGGTAACTGAAGAAAAATCTTACTGCAATTTCACAGGAGTTAGCTGCAATAGTCAAGGGTATGTTGAAAAACTTGACATGACTGGTTGGTCAATCTCGGGCCAGTTTCCAGCTGGTATATGTGTTTACCTGCCACAGTTGCGTGTTCTCCGTCTCAGCCTCAACCATCTCCATGGAGATTTCCTCCACAGCATCATCAACTGCTCTCTCTTGGAAGAACTGAATATGACTTCTTTGTATCTCGGTGGAACACTTCCTGATTTCTCACCATTGAAATCCCTTCGAGTCCTTGATATGTCATACAACAGCTTCAGAGGTCATTTTCCAATGTCAATAACTAATCTTACCAACCTTGAGAAGCTTAATTTCAATGAAAATGCGGAGCTGAACTCATGGCAACTACCAGAGAACATTTGCAGGCTGACAAAGCTTAAATCGATGATCTTGACAACATGCATGATGTATGGTCCAATACCAGCGTCAATAGGAAATATGACATCCCTCATTGATCTTGAATTAAGTGGAAATTACCTCACTGGTCATATTCCTTCGGAGATTGGATTGCTTAGGAACTTGCAGCAGCTTGAGCTCTACTATAATTATCATCTTTCTGGCAATATTCCTGAAGAACTTGGAAACTTGACCGCACTTGTAGACTTGGACATCTCAGTCACCAAATTGACTGGAAATATTCCAGAATCTATCTGCCGCCTTCCTAAGCTCGAAGTCCTGCAGCTTTACAACAACAGCCTGTCAGGAGAAATCCCAAGTGCTATTGCTAATTCAACAACTTTGCGCATTTTATCACTTTATGACAACTCTCTTACTGGAGAAGTTCCACAGAAGTTGGGGCAGCTGTCACCTATGATGGTCCTAGACTTATCAGAGAATCGCCTCTCAGGCCCATTACCAGCAGAAATTTGCAAAGGAGGTAAACTATTATACTTTCTTGTCTTGGATAACATGTTTTCTGGACAAATACCAGATAATTATGCAAAATGCAAGACCCTTCTTCGGTTCCGAGTCAATAACAACAGTTTGGACGGCCCAATACCAGGAGGAATTCTAGGTCTTCCCTATGTTTCAATAATTGATTTGAGTTACAATAACTTTGGCGGTTCCATTGCTAATACATTTGGAACTGCAAGGAACTTGACAGAACTGTTGTTACAAAGCAACAAGATTTCAGGAGTTCTACCTCCTGAGATCTCCGGAGCCATCAATTTGGTAAAAATTGATGTTAGCAATAATCTCCTGTCTGGTCCTGTACCTTTTCAAATTGGCTTTCTGACAAAGCTAAATTTGCTGATGCTACAAGGCAACATGCTGAATTCTTCCATCCCCACATCACTTTCTTTGTTGAAATCGCTTAATGTTCTTGATCTCTCCAACAACCGGTTGACTGGAAATGTCCCAGAAAGTCTGAGTGCATTGTTACCAAATTCTATCAACTTTTCAGACAATCATCTTTCCGGTCCAATTCCTCTCCCTCTGATAAAAGGTGGTTTACTAGAGAGCTTTTTAGGGAACCCTGGTCTTTGTGTTCCAGCTTATGTTTCAGCAGAACAAAATTTCCCCATATGCTCACAAACGTATAATAGAAAGAGACTAAATTCTATTTGGGTGATCGGGATTTCAGTGGTTATCATTGTAGTTGGGGCTCTCTTGTTTCTAAAACGTAAACTCAGTAAAGAAAGGTTTATGGAACATGATCAAATCATGTTCTTTTCATACGATGTCAAGAGCTTAAGTTTTCACCAACGCGAGATCTTTGAAGGCATGGTAGAAAAAAACATAGTGGGCAATGGAGGATCAGGCACAGTATACAAGATTGAACTGAGCAGTGGGGAAGTTGTCGCAGTGAAGAGGTTGTGGAGTAGGAGAATAAAAGAATCAGGTTCCGAAGATCAGTCACTTTTGGACAAAGAGTTGAAAGCTGAGGTTGGGACCCTGGGAAGTATAAGGCACAAGAACATAGTCAAACTGTATTGTTACTTTTCAAGTTTCAATTCCAACCAGTTGGTTTATGAGTACATGCCAAATGGAAACCTCTGTGACGCCCTTCACAATGGTAAGGTCCATCTGGATTGGCCCACCCGTCATCAAATAGCACTCGGAGTTGCTCAGGGCTTGGCTTATATCCACCATGATCTGTTGACACCCATTATTCACAGAGACATAAAGTCTACTAATATCCTGCTAGATGTTAACTACCAGCCCAAGGTTGCAGACTTTGGCATAGCCAAGGTTTTACAAGCTAGAGGGGGCAAAGATTCCACCACTACTGTCATTGTAGGAACCTATGGTTACATGGCTCCAGGTAATTTTCCAATCAGCTTAATCACAATGAAGTTACTTGTACCATGTGAAAATCTTAAACACAAATATTATAGCCTTTTGAGTTGTACCTGCCAACCTCCATTGGTGTTGATAGCAATAACTTCTTTTAGCAATTATTCTACAATATTTTAAAAAGGTTCCACATTAGTATTTAACAATTTGCAATTTTGATTGTTTATAAATTCCCTATAATTATTATGTGCGCAGCAATAAAATTCAGATTATGTCTTATAAACTAAAATAAAGCATAATGAAATAAATGATATGCATCATTCCATTGCCTTTCATGTTACTACTTTTTATTCCAATGTCTTAGTTCTTAGAACATCCAATAAATATGATCTTCAATTATCTCTTTTTTTCTTTGAGTGTCCTCAGCTGTGTCTTATTTAGTTTTGGTTTATCTTTGAGCAATTTTTATTCAATTTTTTTTTATCCCTGTGACAGAATATGCATATTCATGTAAGGCAACGACCAAGTGTGATGTCTACAGTTTTGGCGTGGTGCTATTGGAGTTAATAACTGGGAAGAAGCCGATAGATGCAGACTTTGGAGAGAACAAGAATATCATAAATTGGGTTTCAGCAAACATGGATACCAAAGAGGGAGTTATGGAGGTATTGGACAAACGGCTATCAGGGTCTCTTAGAGATGAGATGATCCAGGTTCTGGGGATTGCAATCCGCTGTACCAGCAACACCCCAGCACTTCGTCCAACAATGAAAGAAGTTGTCCAGTTGCTGATTGTGGCAGACCCATGCAGATTGGATTCTTGCAAGTCTTCCAATAAGACCAAAGAGACGTCAAATGTCACTAACATAAACAGCACAAAAGAATTATGACTGCTATAGGAGAGTATGATGGGGGTTCTAGGTGAAGTAGATAGCATCTATAGAATAGTATACATTGTCCCTAAGGTACTGAGAGACTTTTCATAAAGAGCAACTCATTCCTTTTTTTTATAAACTAAAGTAGGTTGTAGATTCTGTTCTCTCCTTCCTTTTATTTCAATTTTATTTGTTTTCTTGCTCTTGTATTTTGGGGAATTTAATCAATATATCTGCTCTACAGTAACGCATTGCATCCATTTTTCATAGACCCACAAATAAAGTCACTTCCTAGCTTTTGAGAATTTTTTTTTCCCCTCTTTATCTTTATTTTTCTTATTCCATGAGGGAACTATCCAAAGAGAAGAACTCCAACAAAGAAACATTACTTGCTAAGAGTGGAGGGGTGTGATTCACAAAGAAGGTTCTTTTTTTGCACCATAGTGGACTCCTGATTCTCATATTTAAATCAAGATATGATTCATATGGGAAGGGCCCGCTTCACCATGTTATCCACTGGAAAAAGATCAGTGTAATGATTGATTGATTGGCATCTTTGTCTCCATTTAAGCTAGGGACAGAAGAGAAAGCAAAAATCTTTTTTAAAAAAAAAAAAAATTAAAATTTTGCTGTTCTTTCTTTTCTAAGTGAGCTTAATAGCCTTGTTGTAATGAACTAAGAGTGGAAAAACCAACATGCTGGCTTGAACCGTAGATAGTGAGCCAAGAACCTCCACTCACAAGTTGGAACTCTCTTCTTTTGTTAAAGGTGTTCTCACTAAGACACAAGATTCTTCCACTCCTCTAATGTACGGTTTTAAAATTTTATATTACGAGTACTGTTATGCTATGAAAAATAGGTCATGCTACAGACATCATGATGTTCAACTAGAAATATAGCTATTTCTATTCATTTTTTCCAGAAGCATATCAGCAATCTTCCATTTCGTGATGAAATCAATACTTTAAAAAATATAGTGCTGATAGAAAATTTTTTTTTTTTTTTTCATAGTGCAGATAATTCTCTACTGCTAAATGCTAATAATAGATATAAAGACTTTAAGACAACATTGAAGTTAAAAGTTAAAACTAGTAACTAGTCATTTAGTGTCTGTGTGGGTGTGTACACATATCAGCTAGCAACTTGCAAGAGGCATTAGGGGAAATCAGAACATGTGCACGTGTTTGCAAAAATGTGAGTGCACAACTACACGTGTGCAGTGTTTCAAGTTCAGGAGTGGTTTTGAGGGCTCCTCTAAGAAGAATAAGATTCATGGAGAAATGATTCTTTAATAATGGTGGAGAACCCATAAACTAAAAAAGAGAAGGGCAAAGCTTTCATTGAAGGAATAGTTCTCCAAGTGAAAAGACGGGGTATCAATCAGGGCATGCTTTACGAGAGGCATGTCCCCTATGATAGAATCAGTACATTAACAAAAGATCAAAGACAAGCATGCACAGTAGACTAATAACTGGGACATTTTTTTTTTTTGAACTTTATAATTTAAAAAGTCAAAAAATGATAACTTTCACATAATTATATGATAATTGCAATTGAAATAATGGAGATTCATGAAAAATGTCACCTGTATGTACCGCTTGGATGCTAACGGGAATGCCACTTCGGTGTCTGAAATATAAATTAGTAGTAATTAAAGAAGTGCAAACAAATAAATGAAAGATGATAATAATCATTATTAATTCGGACAAAAAATGTAATTAAAGAATTGAAGAAACAGTAAATACAAGTTGATAACTACTGATGCAATAAGCATATTATGCGCTAGGTTAAAAGTGGTGAATTACGTTATACTTACAATTATAATTATCAACAAGATGCTATTACTTTCCTTTGATGAAAAACTTTTGCCACATACTTTTTTTTTTTTTTTTAGAATCTTTTGGTACATCAGATTTCTTAAATAATAGAAAGATTGTCAAGGTTTGAATTCCAACCCCTTGCACTGTACGCACTTAATTATTGTCCATTTACACTATTACTAATTCAATAATAAAGTGTCATACGAGTATAGATATGACGATATATAGATATTAGATAATTACCACAAGAAATATATGTCTATTACTATATTACAGAAGTATTCGATACTACATAATATGAATTTCAATTGGTGCTTACAAAGTCACAAAAGGTATAAAAAATTAGAGCTTGGGAAAGCAATTAGTATGCACATCAGTGAATTGGGTTTGTGGATGGGTTGAGGCATTGTTACAAAAATGTGATGGGCACTTGAAATTTAAACTAGTGAAGATTAGTTATACGCTCAGAGCCGCTTGAGCCAACCTTACCTCAACCAAATAACTTTCTTAGTGCTTCAGAATCCGGACCGTAAATCCAACCTGCAGACCGTCGTCGCCGCTCTCCCCATTGCCGCCTCTACCGTTTCAGTGAGCCCAAATTCTGTTTCATCCTGGCCTCAATCTGTTTCGGCTTGTATAAGTCTAGGAGGACAAATTATATCATGAATTGTTTTCGCTGTGTGGTGTTCAAAACAAATATTTTTTATTTTAAATATTATTATTTTATTTATTTTTTAATAAACTTCTTTTTGTAATTTAAATATTCACATTTATGCTTTTATGCATTTTATTTTTATTTTTAATTATATTGACATTATTATTATTATTATTCAGAAAAATAGATTTATTTTTTCATAAAAAATTGATATAAAACTATAGATTTATTAATTTTAATATTACAAAAGAAATTAAAAATATCAAATATTTAATCTTAAAAAATGAATTTAAAATTTATAAAAAATGAATCTTTTATAAAAAATGAACTTATTGATAACAAATCTACAAGTTATATTAAATGAATTTATAATTTACAAAAAAATAAATTTACGGTTTACAAAAAATAAATATATAGTTTATAGATAAAAATCTTCAATTTATATCAAAATGAACCTACGGTTTACTGATAATGAATTTGCAGTTTATACCAAATAAATTTATAGTTTACAAAAAATAAATTTATAATTTACAAAAAATAAACTTACAATTTATGAAAAAATGAACTTACAGTTTATTAATAATAAATTTACAGTTTCTATTAAATAAACTTACGATTTATAAAAAATGAATATACAATTTATAAAAAATAAATTTACAGTTTACTAATAATAAATCTACAATTTATATCAAAATAAACATATAATTTATAAAAAATAAATCTATAATTTATATAAAATAAACCTACAATTTACTAAAAATGAACATATAATTTATATAAAAATGAATATATAATTTATAAAAAAATAAACTTGTATAATTCTTTAAAGGAATAGACAGTTGTTTTTTGACTAAAAAAAGATATCTATTTTTTTGCATGTGCAATAAATCTATGATCTATATTGTAATATGAATAGGGATTCAAGATGCAACCACATGCTTAAAGAGAAACTGAGTTTGGCAATGGGGTTTGGATTTTTGTAGGCCAAGCCCAAGGTAGCTACCAAACTTTAAGGTCCACAGCTTTAGATCAAGTTGGGCCGTTAAAAGAAAATATGGCAAGTTTGATTAATGGATTGGATTCAAATGTTTTTTCTCTGAAACTATACCTTGTTTTTTGTTTTTTTTGTTCCTAGTGCATTTGCAATATTCAATGAAAATGAGAAGAATCCATTAACTCTCTACACCTGCATTCATTTATGAGAATGACCCAGCGATGTCCTTCAAAATTCGAAATGGAAGACCCAGATTTCAAATTACAATCTGAATTCGATTCCTAGTTAAACACGGCCCTTTTATAGGATAATATCGAAAATTCTCACCACGAGACTGCAATGAATCATTCCAACATCGTTATTCAAGAGTTGAGACTTATTAGCCTCTGTTCAATTCTTATAAGATAAATCTCAGAATTTCTCATAGGGCTGCAACGGATCATCCCCAACACCATTATACGAAGGGTTAAAGATCGATAGAACATGGCTATTAATATCTCATCTACTACTCTTTGCAGATGATTTCCTATTATTCTATAGAGCAACTAAGCAGGACCCTCAAAGTGTGCAATAAGTTATTAACAATTACTGCAGGTCCAGTAGTCGAGGGGACAATATGGAAAAATTGAACCATTAAACTACAACCATCCAATAAACAATTGCTGACGCATACCCAGGTTCAGAGAGACAACATTCTCCACACTTCATGGGTTGATTTTTTTTTTTTTCTTTAATGTATTTGTCAAAATTTTCTAAGTAAATTATAATTCTAAATAAAAAATGTAATAACGTCATGAAATGATCAAGTTACTGAAAGATGGTAAAAGGTCATGTTGATCAAGGCCGCGATTGATGAGATCTCCTTCTTAGTTGCTGATGCTGCTGAGTGCTGAGCATTTAGAGCGGACAGGTATTGATAGAGAGGTTGAACATGAACAGAGTACGGCAGATGAGATATTAATTAGTACTTTAGAAATGGATATTGCGGGAAGTTCCATAAGCCGTATAGCAAAGGAGTCCTGATCCATTGCAAAAGGTCTCCCCGTGCCAGCTTTTTTCACAAGAATGTTGTATTGATAGGCAATGCTTTGAATAAACTAAAACTCAAGCTCCAGTTGTTCCCATTGTTGATGGCCCTCGAAAATCAAGAAAAGCTATGTCGATAACTTCTTATAAGACATCATTAGTGCTGCATTTATACAAAAAGAACTGAGCAACAATTTTTGTTATCTGTTCCACCGTTATGCTCTTGACCCTCTCTATTACAGGATTTGTTTTTGTCTTATAAAGGATAAAAAAAGAGAGTATGAAAATATAATAAAAGGGAGCCATGAGCATTGAACAATCAACAAAGGAAGCAGTCTTCTTGGCAGTGGATCAAGAGGTTCTGGGTTCAACCCGAAATGGAAATTCCAATACAAGATTAATTCTCTTTCCCTTGACTTTCATTATCCTCTGAATTCCATTGTAGCTTCTTTTTGTTACATTAATTCATCTACAGTCAAAAGATTTCTTTTTGAAAAGGTAGTGTAGCAAAATGCTATCTCACCCACTTAAACTTAATATTCGACTGATCTCACTTAATCACTAAGGTTTACGCTCTTGACTATGGCACCCGTTTCCTATATTTGTTCCCTATGTACATCACCTCCTTCTCTGAAATACCTGGACCTTAACTAGTCCATCACTTCCTCTCTTTCTCTGCTTTGCTCGTGTAAAGAATGGCTCTTAAGTCCTTCCTTCTCTTTTTTGTATCGATTATTTTTTTAATCAATCCTCTGCAAGCCATCACTACTAACCAGTCTCAGTTCTTCATTCTCATGAAAACTTCTTCATCAGGAAATGCTTTCTTCGATTGGGATGTCGCTGGAGGGAAGCCTTACTGCAATTTCACAGGAGTTCGCTGCAACATTCAAGGATATGTTGAAAAAATTGACATATCCGGTTGGCCAATCTCTGGCAGGTTTCCAACTGTTATATGCTCCTGCCTTCCAGAGTTACGTGTTCTCCATCTCTGTGACAATGATCTGCATGGCAGTTTCCTTCACAGCATCATCAACTGCTCTTTCTTGGAAGAGCTGAATATGAGTTCTTTGAATCTTGGTGGAGGACTTCCGGATTTCTCACCATAGAAATATCTCCGGATACTTGACACGATCTGCAACAGGTTCACTGGCAAACTCCCAATGTCAGTTATTAATCTTACCAATCTTGAGTTCATCGACTTCAATGAAAACACCGAACTGAACTTATGGCAGCTGCCAGAAAACATTTCCAGGCTGACAAAGCTTAAATCGATAATCTTGACATCATGCATGCTGTATGGTCCAATCCCAGCATCAATAGGAAAAATGACATCCCTTATTGATCTTGAATTAAGTGGGAATTTCCTTACTAGCCAGATTCCTAAAGAAATTGGTTATCTAAAGAATTTGCAATGGCTTGAGCGATACTATAATATTCAACTTTCCGGGAATCTGCCTGAAGAACTTGGAAATTTGACCGAGATAGTAGATATGGACATCTCAGTCAACCAAATGACTGGAAACATTCGAGAATCTATCGGCCGCCTTCCTAAGTTCGAAGTCCTGCAGCTTTACAACAACAGCCTCACAGGAGAAATCCCAAGTGCTATTGCCAATTCCACACCCTTGCGCATGTTATCACTTCATGAAAACTTCCTCACAGGAGAAGTTCCACGAAACTTGGGACAGCTATCACCTATGACTTGCCTTGACCTGTCACAGAACCGTCTATCGGGCCCATAACCAGCAGAAGTTTGCAAGCAAGGTAAACTGCTATACTTTCTTGTCTTGGATAACATGTTTTCTGGAGAGCTACCAGATAGTTACGCAAAATGCAAGACCCTTCTTCGGTTTCGAGTCAATAACAACCATTTGGACGGTCCAATACCAAAGGGAATTTTAAGTCTTCCTAATGTTTTAATCAAAGATTTGAGTTACAACAACTTCCGTGGTTCAATTGCAAATACAATTGGAACAGCTAAAAGATTGTCTGAATTGTTCCTGCAAGGCAAACAAAATTTCAGGAGGTCTACCTCCTGAAATATCTGGGTCCATCAATCTGGTAAAGATTGATGTTAATGACAATCTCCTGTCTGCTCCAATACCTTTTCAAATTGGCTTTCTGACAAATCTAAATTTACTTATGCTGCAAGGCAACATGCTGAATTCTCCCATTCCCAGTTCAGTTTCTTTGTTAAAATCTCTCAATATTCTTGATCTGTCCAATAACCTACTCACTGGAAATGTTTCAGAAAGTATCAGTCTTTTGTTACCTATTTCTATTAACTTTTCAAACAATCATCTTTCTGGTCCAATTCCTTTCTTCCTGATAAAAGGTGGGCTGATAGAGAGCTTTTCAGGGAATGCAGGTCTTTGTGTTCCATTTTATGTATCTTCAAATCAAAATTTCCCCTTGTGCTCACAAACGTATAATCGAAAGAGACTAAATTCTCTTTGGGTGATTGGAATTTCAGTAGTTATCACTATAGTTGAGGCTCTCTTGTACCTAAAATTTAAAATAAGTAAAGAAAGATCCCTGGAACATGAGCAGAAAAGTCTTCATCATTCATTTCCTATGATGTAAGGAGCTTCCAACAAAGAAGTTCTTACCAGCAGGAAATCCTTGAAGGCAAGGTTGAGCAAAACATAGTGAGCCGTGAAGGATTTGGAACAATGTACAAGATTGAACTAAGCAGCGGGGAAGTTATTTCAGTGAAGAGGCTGAGTGGGAAAATGAAAGACTCAGCTTCAGAGGATCAGTTGCTTTTGGACAAGGAGTTGAAAACTGAGGTTGAGATCCTGGGAAGCATATGGCACAACAACATAGTCAAGTTGTACGGTTCCTTCTCAAGTTTGGATTGTTTATGAGTACATTCCAGATGGAAACCTTTGGGATGCCCTTCACAGTGGTCAAGTTCAATTGGATTGGCCCACCCGTCATCAAATAGCACTCGGAGTTGCAAAGGGCTTGGCTTATCTCCATCACGATCTGTTGACACCTATTATTCACAGAGATGTGAAGTCAACTAATATACTACTAGATGTTAACTACCAGCCCAAAGTGGCAGACTTTGGGATAGCCAAGGTTTTACAGGCTAGAGGAGGTAAAAATTCCACCACATCTGCTGTTGTAGGAACCTGTGGTTACATAGCTCCAGGTAATTATCTGTTCCAACTTGATGATGATTAAGTTTTGCATTTATCAAATGCTTACATTATTTTACTTTTTATTTGATTATGTTTAAGTTACTTGCATTTATCAAATGCTTCATTGTTTTACTTTTTCATTACTCATTCTTAGTTCTTTGAACTGTCAATCTATCTTCAATTTTCACTTTCTGCCTTTTAGTGTGATCCGCTGTCTTATTTAGTTTTGGTTTGTTTACGTACAATTCTTAACTAATTTAATTAATGCAACTTCTGACTGAATATACATATTCATGTAAAGCAACAACCAAATGTGATGTCTACAGTTTTGGGGTAGTGCGGATGGAATTAATAACCGGGAAGAAGCCAATACATGAAGACTTTGGAGAGAAGAATATCATAAATTGGGTTTCAGCAAAATTGGGCACAGGAGAGGGAGTAATGGAGGTATTGGACAAACGATTATCGGGGACTTTCAAGGTTGAGATGATCCAGGTTCTAAAGATTGCCATCAGTTGTGCCTGCAACAACCCAGCATTTTGCCCAACAATGAATGAGGTTGTCCACTTGCTGATTGTCGCAGACCCATGCAGATTTGATTCTTGAAGTTAGTCGAATATGACCAAAGAGACGTCAAATATCACCAAGAAAAACAGGAAAATATATTATGATTGCAACGGAAGTGTGGTGCGGTTCCAGGTGAACTAATATAGCATCTATACAAGCTCGTAATGAAACCTAAGGGTTTAATGACTATCTCACTTGTTTTAAATTGATAATTTATTTTAATTTGCGTCAAATTAGTAATTATACTATAATTTTTTATTCAAGCAGAGGTCACTATTAATTTCATTGACTTTTTATTTATGTGTCATCAAATTAGAAATATTCAGAGAATATTTTACACTTGTATCATGTCAGTTATCACGTCGACTTACTTACATTATTTGCAAGATTTACGTGTTCAATGACATGACAATATAAGTGCTTAATATTCTTTAACTATTTTCAATCCAATGCAACATAAGCAAAAAGTCATCGAAAATTAAACGGTGACTTTGACCTGAAAAAAAAATTACAATATGATTACTGATTTGTTACAAATTAAAAATAAGTTATCAATTTGAAACAAACTATCCCGTCTGTTTCAAATTAATAACTTATTTTTACGTCTGTTTCAAATTGATAACTTATTTTTAATTTGTATCAAATCAGTAATCATATTATAATTTTTCATTCAAACTGAGATTACCGTTTAATTTTTGATAATTTTTTGCTTATTTGGTACCAAATTGAGAATTTTTAAAGAATATTCTACACTTGTGTCATGTCAATTATCACATTAATTTGCTTACATCATCTTCAAAATTTATGTGTTCAATAACATGATAATACATGTGTAGAATGTTTTTTTGAATATTCTCAATCCAGTGTCATATAAGCAAAAAATAACCGAAAATTAAATAGTGACTTTAATATGAATGAAAAATTATAGTATAATTACTAATTTTATACAAATTAAAAATAAGTTACCAATGAAACAAGTGAGATTGTTTGTAATCTCTTGTGTCATTAACTCGAAACTTAAGCTATCATGTCAAGCAACTTGACCTATATTTCATATTATGTAATGGAATATAATATAATCAAGGATGTAATCAAATGAAAAAAAGGGTAATGTAAGAAAATGAGATGATCATTTTAATCTTATCTTATTTTTTTTCAAGCAAGTATAAGATCTATCAGACAAAACACTGAATGTAATCCTAAGTTTGGTTAAAAAGTAGAACTCATGTATTGTAATGTAATATAATGACAATTTTCACTTTTATATGTTGCTTATTTGGTGATAGAGATGATGAGTATAGCAAGATGATGGGGTGGTGGTGGCATCATTAGTCATATATATAATGATTAAAAAAGTGTTAGAAATTCTTGAATTCATGAATTTGACTTGCTTGCCCAAAAGACACTAACTAAATTTGAGCTTGTTTTTAATTGGCTTTAAAACATGTGAGCTTGAACACTTGAGAATGAGCTTCAATGTTGGATAGACCGCCGCTAGAATGGGACATTTTATATCTTGAACTCGTGTCCAACTTACTTTATGGTTTAGCTTTCAATACATGTCCTCTTTTGCGCGTTTTAGTGAATTACTTTTAGAGTACACATGTAAAATTTAGAATTTGAATATGTGTGGTTACATGCGTTGTGTTTTCTTGCAAACGATTTAAAGGTTTTTAGCTCTATTTTTTACTTTGAAAGTTTTTTTTTCATATTCTAAATTATGAAATTTTTATTTGAGACGAATTCTTTAATAAATATTTCTATAATTTTTTTATATTATTATATTATATATAATTTATAATAATAATATTTTTAATAAATATTTTTATCATAAATATTATTATTACTCTAGGGACATTGCTTTTGATTATGGTACTTTATTCAAATAACTAGGTACATTTGTGTTGTCCTATAAAGTTACATTTGTGTGGTGCCACAAGTACATTAATTTAGAAATATAAGTACATTAATTTGAAATCGCAACACATAACTTTTGATGTAAATGTACATTAATGTTAGAGTAAATCACAAATTTGGTGTTTGAATTTTTTAATTTTTTCTATTTTGGTGCCTAGACAATTTTTTTGTTCAATCAAGTATTTAAACTAGTAAAATCATTTTAAATGTAATATTTTCTTTGATCTAAATGGATAAAATTCATAACTTTGTTACATTTATCTAACTTGGTATCAAATTCTATATATTATTTCAACTAATTATATATTTAAATTTTGGATACATAATTTTTTTCTTTTTAAATATAGAAATTGTTCATTTTTTGTATATATTTCAAACAAATTCTATAGTGATTAAAATAGAATTTGAATTTCAAATGAACAAATTTTATATTTAAAGTGAAAAAATTATATACTTAAATATAATTAGTTGAAATAATGTATAGAATATGATACCAAATCGATAGATTTCCACGTGCTTGCCAATGATTGTTTATCATTAAAAATACTTTTACCAGTTCAGACACTTGATTGAACAAAAAAAATGTTTAAACCCTAAAATAGAAAAAATTAAAAAGTTCAGACACTAAATTTGTAATTTACCTTAATATTATAAAGGAGTTACATTAATTTTGTATCGTAAATAGATTGGTATTATATTATAGTTACATTATTTTGTTATTTCAGGTATATTGTTATTACTCTAGATACATTGCTTTTTATTGAAGGTATGTTATCGTTGATTTATAAATTTTTTTTGTTTTGATTTTGGTATTTATATTAAGTTTTTAAATTATCAGATTCATTTATTTTTTAAAATTTAACTTATTTAATTGTTATTAAAAACAAAATTTTTAAAATTAAAATTAAATCAAATTAAATAATAATAAAAAAATTTGAACAAAACTAGTTGAATATTTTATCAATGTATTATATTTAAAGTAATAAAAAAATAAGAAAAAAAAAGAAAAAAGAATGAAGCTTGAATTTGTAAAAATTTTTAAAACATTTGAAACAGTTTAAGTAACACAAGATGATGTGTTAATTTTAAGTTTCTGATAATATATGAACACTGGTCAACATATACCGATTCCCGGGTACCCAAGAATCACTTTCGACATACATATGCCACTCATTCTTCATCTTCATTTTCGATGTGGGATATTATGGCACGTCCTATCCAACACAAAGCAATAAGCTATACTACAACACAAATTTATGTTACCAAACATGATTATTGTTCTATTTTAATTTTAAAGTTTTCCATTTTGGTTTTTTGCTTCTGTATATGAGTCATAATATCAACATGACTGCATCATATCAACGCATAGCATTATTCTCTTAGTCCCACAAATGAAGTGAATCTCTAGCTACACATGTATTATCATGCAAATTGGAACAAGCAAATAGAAAAATGAGAACATGGATAGGAAACCGAATCTGTGCATGTACGCAATAATGCGCGTCGACACGTGTGCTGTGTTTCATTTTTGGGAGTGGTCATCTTAAAAGAACCAGATTATTGAAGATAAACATTTCTTTGATCCTGGTGGAGAACCCATCATCTAATGGAAAGTGTAAAACTTTCAAGCAATATCTTCAAGTCAAAAAGATAGAGCATCAAGGAATGCGTTAATATGATAAGAAACTTCAAACCAGGGCAAAAATTTCCACTAAGAGAGTATGAGTACAATAAGTAAAGGAAAAAAGAAAGTTGTAAACATTATCTCTATAATTGTGGAGAATAACATTTTTAACTAAAATGGCATGATCTTTGCAATCGCAATAATCGATTAAATTCACTTGTTTGTAACATTTGAATGCTGATGACAATGCCACTTCAGAGCCAGAAATACCAGATAACTTCAGGCAAATCAAATGATAAGAGATTATGATAGTCATCACAGTTCAAACAAAAATGTGACGGCAAATACGAAGAAACAGTAAATATAAGTGGATAGCTGGTGCCTTGATGCAATGCCAATAAGCACCCTCTATATAGTACAAGTAAAAAGTGGTGCTTCCCAACTTAGTTGGCTAAACTAGGTTATTAACATAGTTGAATTGTACGTGATTGAACTAACCCTTAATACCAGCTTAATGTTTTTCTTTTTTCAATTAGGCTCCAAATGAAGTTCAAACTCACAATGTCAGAGCAACCCTGTAATGACTCCAGTAGCAGTATTTGATAGCTAATTATGTTATATAAACAGGTACTTTTACAAAATTATGTCATAAAACAAGTGTAAGCTAAACATTCAACCATTCTAGTAATGTTTTTAAAAGATTGGAGATTGAATCAGTCAGTTGGCTGGTTCTCGATTTAATCAATCTGGTTCAATAAAATATTTTTTTATTTTTTTAAAAAATATATAAAAAATATTTTAAAAAATATAAAATATGATAAAGTAATGAAAACTATTTTTACCATTTAAATTTTGAATAAAATAGTGTAATTTTTTAAAATTTTTAAATTTTTTTAAAAATAACATAATTTTACATTAAACCTGTTTTATCCAATTTTTAATTTTAGGTGATTTTTTCAATTTTGACTATTTTTTCTATTTTGATTTATTTTTGAACTGATTGATATTTTATATTGAATTGAATCATATCACTGACCAATTCTCCATTTTACGGTCCATCCGATTAATCTGGTCCAATTGTGAAAGCACCACATTCTAGAGCAAATACAGCAATAAATTATATTATGATTGATAATCTGCTAAATTAGAGCTTCTGAACGCGGGGGGGTGCATATTTCAGAATGGGCTTAGGGGATGCGTTTAGGCATTATCACAAACAAGAAATTTGCAGATGAAATGAAAATAATGAGGATTTCTTGTAAAAATAAAGCCTGCTTAAAAGCTATAATGCGGGCACAATATACAGTTAAAACAGTTGATAAATAATGAAAATGTTACTTACTGCCTTTGCATGATAGATTATTAAGCCGTCGTCCACAGCAGCTATCCCATTGCCTCCATTAAACAACACTGCTATCAGCGTTTCTCCAAAGTTTCAACAAGCCCAACTTATTTTAGAGCAATGAGACGTATGGCATCCAGCGACGGTAACAGTGCTGTCTCTACTAAGTGCGCGTATGTTCGTCTCTTGTTATTACATTGTGAGCTAGAGAGGGTATGGCACAATGTGCATAATTAAACTTATAAGCAAAGAGGTCGCACCACTGAAAAAGTTGTAGGTTAAACGAAGGGTACAATCTGCTTCACAAGATTAGCTGCTCTCGGACAAGCAACTTGACGCAGTGTATAATGTTGATAAAAATGATTAATCATTAAGCAATTAATTCTTGAATTTGTTTTATTAATGTGGGTTACGGAATTAATTCTCGAATTTAAAAAAATAACAATTAAAATTTATTATTAAATGAATATTTAAATAACTTTACAGCGGTTTATAAAATGCCTAAAGCAAACAGAAAATGAAATTTTAATCTAAATAAGAAAAATAAAATTTAAAATTTTTTAAAATAAAAACATGTTAGGGTTCAAAATGAATGATTTTTGGTCTATAAAACAGGTCTAATTGAACAAGTTAATTGACTGTTGTAGTACAAACAAATTAGTATTTATTGGTATCTTACGAGTTGTCAATCATCAAAAATCTCGATTTCCAATTTCTATAATAAAGTACTCAAAAATTTACTTCTATTTGGATTACTGATGTTTAAAACAATCAAGGGCGGATTCACTAACCTAGTTTACAACAAAAAAAAAAAAATGCTGACTTTTATAGAAATATTGCATATATATATTGAATCCATTTTAATGTTATTTAGAACCCATTAATTTATTATTTCGTATAAATATTTAATATTTTTATTATAAAATTTAATTAATTTAATTTTAATATTATATTTGAAATTTAAAAATAATAAATTAGTCTTGTATTTTTCTTTGCATATGAAAAGATTTTTTTTTTTAGTTGAATGATAGTTAAGTATTTAACTATTGTACTACTTATATTTATTCATTTATTTTAATTTTAATTTTATTTTTATAAGTTATAATTATTTATTTCATTGTGTTTCAATTTTTACTATATTTTGTTAATATTTAAAATAATTTATTTAATTTTAAAAAATAATTAATAATTATTATATATATTTAATTATTTAAATTTTGTATAAATAAATAATCAACACTTAATTAATCATGTTGATATACTTTATACATATCTCACTTTAAAAAATTTTTGAATCCATCACCGCAAACGAATCAAAATTTATTTAGTTATCTCCGGCACCTCAAAACAAGAATGTAATGTAAACGAGTCCTGGAAACAGAAACAGGCTGTTGGATGACGAGTATATATGCTCAATGGAAATCTTTGGAA
Source organism: Omphalea diandra (assembly GCA_949677035.1). Classification (NCBI taxonomy): domain Eukaryota; kingdom Viridiplantae; phylum Streptophyta; class Magnoliopsida; order Malpighiales; family Euphorbiaceae; genus Omphalea; species Omphalea diandra. The sequence goes on from CATIWR010026895.1 coordinate 23,561, forward strand.
CACACTCCACTATCGCAATAGGAATATTGATCTCAAATGGCCTGCCGACTCCGGGTGGCACAAGGCTTGGCCTATCTCCACAATGGTCTAGCTCACAACCAACATACTACCAGATGATGAATACCAGCTCAAGGTTGCAGACTTGGGTTTGGCTGATGTTTTGCAAAAGATTCAGGTACCTATGGTTACTCATTTACAATATTCCCACAGCAAATCATTATTAATCAATTTCGCATATTAAACTTTAATTTAACTGATAACCCTAAATTTGTTGGTTCCTTATAAAGCAAGTAACAATAATTATCTAAATTATGATAATTTTAGTATCACTTATTAAACTCTGAATTGGTGATATTTTTATATTTTAATATATGAACGATTTTACAGGAGTATTCCAAATTTTAGCTTAAATAAATGTGATGAGATTCATTCAGGTATTTTCTGAATAGAACTTCCTAATTATTGCTAGAAATATAAAGTAGCCAAGCTGTATTCTCTTTTTCAATTAAACAACTATTGATGTCAATTTAATGATATTCAATTTTGGTGGGGCTTAAGCTATACTTTTTTTTTTTTTACATGGATCTTACACTTGTTTTGCATAAAACAATTTATCTTAAAAAAATTTATGAGAAAAAAATATTTGTAATATTTAAAATATATTTTAAAATTTTAAATTTATTTATTTATTTGTATTTAATGCATGAAAGGCAGCCACTAGTTACTAGATCAAAAAAATATTTAATGCATTAAGCGAAAAGAAATTTAAAAACAAGTTGACCAAATATAGTGATGTTGACGCTTTTCAAAAAGTTTTTAGTATTTTTTATCAATTTAATTATTTAAATTGATTATCTTAGTGTTTACATATTATGAATTTTTTTTATCTATATACTTATTTTTTTATTGACTCTCATGAGATAAAAGTCTTTTTTTTCCCTCCTTTTTGACAGAATGAAAAAAAAAAATCATATTTGTAATGTTTCACATTTTTAGTTGCTGAGATTATAAAGTTTGAATTAGAATTTTATAAGAGACACTTGAAAAACAACAAAAAAATAAACACAAACAAATTTTTGTTAATATTTTGTAATTAGTCAAAATTATTTTCAATTTTCAATCAATTATGATATCTAATATATGCATTTTTTATATTTTTTTAAGTTCCGAATTTTTAATCAAACATGTATGTTATACTTATATACTAATAAGTAAAAAAGAAAAAATAAAAGAAATAATTTGACTCATAAGTGAAGAATTTCTTTTTTTATTTTATTATTGTTCTTTGATTGTTGAATGTAAACTTTTGTATGAATATGATAATAAATTCGATTTAATTTATTGTGATGTATTGAATATGTATGAATATATAAAAAATTTCTAAGTTATAAATTACTAAGTATATTTTTTAGCAAAGTAAAAGACTAAAATCTTGAAATAAGTTTATTATATTTTTATTATGGAAATCAAATCGGAATGATTTTTTCTTATTTTATGAAAATCAATAAAAAAAAATGTTGGAAGATAGAAAAATGAACAGGGGATGAGATGGGATGCGGATGGCAGCAGAGAGGCCCTTTTGTCGGTTTGCCTGTCTCTATTGGGTTGAAACATCCTAACCGGCCAGAGTTTCCAGAAAAAGGACGCTCCTTCTGCATATGGCTTCTGTTAATAAACCCAATCAGTGACGTTTAAGGCACAACAGTTTTTTTTTTTTTTTTGGTGTCAATGCAACAGAGGGTTGGGCGGCTCCTTACTACCAAACATTTACTGCGGATTCAACACCTAATTAACTACGCACATCTACCTATTTATGTACCCATTTCTTACTTTCTTCCAAGTTTCTGCCTATTCCTGTTCACAGGTGTAGAGTTATTGACAAAAATGTCTCCGCCATTAATGAGATGGATATCTCATTTGCTCCCTCTATTATCTCATTCTAATTTTTATATTATTTAAAACATATATTAAATATTTTATCAATTCATACTCCATTCATTTTAATACTATAGATCATTTTTTTTTTTTAAAACTCTAAAAAAATACTCTATTTATTTTAAAATAAATATTATTTTAGAGAAAATTTTTTATTTTATAATATTTGACGTTTTATGATTATTAATGAATATTAATTATTTTTTTAATTCTATTTTTCTCTCTTTCATAATAATTATTTCTTTTTAAAATATATAATAATTTATAAAATAGTTAATTAGCGATTACATAGTTTTTTATATGTACATATTAAATATAATTTTTAATATATGTTAAACGACATCTATTAATGAACATAGAAAGCAGACCATGTACTATATTTAGATATTTTTTAATTATAAATTTTCAAATTTACCATTTCATTAATTGTCAAACATATCTACACTAATAATTAAATCTTTTTTACATTACAATTTCTTATATATTTTTCTTTGATCCTTTCAATGTTTATTAATGGAATGTTACCAATAATAAAAAGTTATCTTATATATTATCAACTTTAATTAAATAAAAGTATTCTTTTTACTAAATTTCATAAAATTTAGTGTATTATAATGAATAGGTTGAAAGAATATTTTAATAAAAAAAATGACTATTAACTAACAAAATCTAACTTTCTTAATTTTTATATAGAAAAAAAGTGGCATATAATATTGGGATGAAAAAAATATATTTTTTCATCTATATCCTTAATATATTTTACTTAGTAAAATAATTAATAAGAATAAATTAAAAGAATAAAATGATAAATATTTTTTATTTAATAAAAGTGAATATATATTTTAGGATATTTCAAAAAGAAATAGTTAATTTTTTTTAGGACGGAAGAAGTATTATTTGATCCTACACTAGTCCATTTTGGTTATTACCGGTTAGTGAGATGGACAAACCGAACCAAATCTCTTACAATGTATTGGAACAACTCTTTTGTTTGTGTGGGGTCTGTTTTTTTCTTTCCGGTTCGCTACATCTGTTCTTGACATCTAGAGTTTTGTTTTTCAACTCCACTTTTCTTTTCCCGTTCTCTTTCATGAATACTTCCGACGCCAATACACTTACTACTGACTCCTGTACATTTACCCACTTGTTTGAATTGAGGTTTTTGAAAGGGTGTTGATTTTTTTAAGTTAAAAAACCCTTAAACTTTGCTCTGAAAACTAACTTCAATCCATCAATTCAGTGAGTTAAGAAGATTGATCTTTTTATTTATATTTTATTTATTTTTAATTATTTTGACTTTTTTATTTATATTTTATATTTTATAATTTTTATTTAATCGCTTTAAAACTTTCATATTTAGAGAATATTTTAATAATTTTAATATAAAAACTTTATTAAACATTATTTCTAAGATAACAAAGTACATTATAAATCATATTTTACCTTATTTCTTTCTAAACAAGACAAAATTAAATTATTAATCTTATCTTACTAAAATTTACCTTATTTTACCATCTATTTTCTCAAACAGGATCTTAGGGTTGTTTGAAGTTATTTTTAAAGGTAATTAACATCATTAACTAATAGTTTGGGAAATACAAATCATTTGATGAAAATTTACTAGCTTTTATTTTTTAACATAAAGTGATGAATAAAAATATAATTTATGTTGACTATATTATATATTTTTATAACATTATATATCATATAACAATTATTAATGAGGTAAATTACTCTAAACCCTTTTGATGTTTTTATTTTAACTAAATCACCTCTTTCTTTTTAATGTTATACTAAATCATTCATCGCATTTGTCTCATTACACTAAAAAGTTATTCGCCGTTAAAATGATCATTTTTCATTAGTCAAAGAGACTTTAATCAAAAGTAAACTTTTTATTTTATTGAGTTAGTTACTTTAAACATCCAAATATTTATAATATTTAACTAAATCATCCCTTATTTTTTAAAATATTACACTAAGTCATTCATCACATTTGTCTCGTTACACTAAAAAGTCATTACAACATTCATATGAATTTAATAGAATGACTTTTAGTATAACAAAGTAAAATATGATGGATGATTTAGTATAATATTAAAAAAGTGAGAGACAATTTAATTAAATATGACAAATGTCAAAAGGTTCAAAGTAATTAACTCATTATTAATTCTAATTTAAAAATTACAATTAATGATATATACAATATTGAAGAGTACATTTTTATATTACATTTCCTTTACATTCTCTCTATTATAATGACATGCGATATTATTTAAAATATAAATTTCTATTATATTCCTTAGAATAACATAATTTAAAATATAAATTTCTCTTGCAATTGAAAAATATACCAATAATATCAACTATATGTCATTATAATAGAGATAAGGTAAAAAAAATAATAATATAGACAAGTTATATAACACTCTTCATACAATTTTATGTTATTTAATGAAAAGAAAATTATAGTTGCTTTAATAATATATTTACTAATTTTTATTGATTATAAAGTTATGAAAGAAATAGCCAAATTATATTTTCATATATTTTTTTATATGAGTTTGTTAGAGTTTATAGATTTTTTGATAGTAAAATCTTTTATATTTATTTAGTAGTGAAATTGGAAAAACATATGACAAATTAAAAAATATATGAAAGAAAATCTCATGATTATTAAGGTTTCATTATTTGAAGATAAATTAAGGTATTCTAATAATAAAGATGAAGTTATTTGGTTAAAAATTTGTTTAAGATCGTATGTTAGATTTATTTTCCTTCATTATTTATTAATTTTGTGATGAAATACTCTGTGTTTTTTATTTTGTCTCCCTTAATTGAAGTTCGTTTGTCTTTTTTTTATGAGAGTTTATTTGTTTTTTGTTATGGGAGTTAAGAGGGGTTTGGATTTGTTGTTCAAAAGATCGGACTCATTTAAAGACTCATCAAACAACATTGAAGTTGATTTGTGACTTAATATAACTATTGAATTGAATGTATTTTTTACTGAAGTGTCAATTATAGCTATCAAAGATACTATATTCGTTTATTCCGTCAACAAGATTAATAAAACTCAAAGGCAAAACTAATATTTATAACAAAATTTATATGTATTTTTGAATGTAGTCAAATTTATTTGTCTGATATAAGTAGTACTTCTTAATATTTATTAATGAAATACTCTTTTATTTAAAAAAAAAAAAAGTTATGAAGGAATTAATTTTAAAAATGATACTTTCGTCATTAAAAAGTTTTAACATACAACTAAATTACCAATGTCTTTATTAAGTTATTTGATTTTACTTTGTTAATAAGTGATTTTATTCTTAATAAAAAAACAAAAATGATATGGTTTTTTAAAAAATAAAAAAAATAAACGGCTTCAATTTTGTTGGATGGGTATGAAAAGAGAATAAGTTAAAATGGATAGTATAAAACACTATGGCGAAGTTTAAAATGCAAGAACGAAAGTAAGACATGCTATCTGTCGAAAAGAAAAGAAAAACAATAAGAAAAGTAAAAGATCTTCCAGGGACTTTATTGTTTATTCATACGTTAATAAATATTAAGAGATCTTAAATAGGAACTTTTATTTATTCATCCGATATCGTATTAATGGCTCCTTAAAAGTTTTATTTTGTAATTGATTAAAATTTCAATAGTTTATTTTTGTATCAGTCATCCGTAATGATTTTAAATAATTTATTAAATATTGAAAATTTAATTATGGATGAAAAACAATTATTAATTACACTTATCAGATAAACTAAATATTTTATTATTTAAATGGAAAATGTTACATAATCCTTTAATTTTGTACTACTTTTTAACTCATTTTGTGATAAAATTATTAAATAATCTTTTTCTTTTTTTTTTATGACTTAAATATCCTGAATGGTGTTAATATTTGTAACATTATTCAAAAATTATTGTCAAGTGATAAGTATCGGATCAGGTGAATTAACCAGCTGTACAAATTTGATGGATTGTGCAGCATAACTACTTAAATATAGCTAAATAAGTCAAACAATATCAAACAAATTGAACAGAGATAAAACAAGTTAAAAATATTCAATCAAAACCGAGTATAAATCTCAAATGTTCACTTTTTCATATATAAATTTCAGAGGAATGGTGGATACATTTTATATATTCTTTCTATTTTTTATTTATTATAATGACATGTAACATAATTTAAAATATAAATTTTCATTATACTCTTTAAGATGACTTGATTTAAAATATAAAATATAAATTTTTCTTATAATTGAAAAATATAACAATAATGTCAATCGTCTATCATTATGATGAAGAGAATATAAAAAGAAAATAATATAAAAAATGGAGAGAATATTAAAAAATATATATAACACTCCTCTACACTTAATTAATAATATGCAGCAAAAAAAAAAAAAAAGAGACTGATATTGACATTATTGCTAATACAATTAACAAGCTATATAATCGACATTTTCATAATAATCTCTAAATTTGTAGGTAAACAATAGACATATTAGCATAATTGTTTGCCATTCAACTCGTGGTCTCTATGGTTCAAAAAAAAAAAAAAAAAACTCGTGATCTCTTCTTCATTATTGCCTTTATTACGGGAATCTTCAATTGCCAAACCATGTCCAAGAAGATCAAAGAAAAACAACCCTTATTATCAAAATCATCAACTACCATGTCGTATCCAAGACGATCAAAGGATATAATGGTCCTTTATCCTCTGTGTTGCATCAAAGAGTTAACTTGCAATTTGCACTATGGTACTTTTTAAATCTTAAAAATACTAGTTGATAATTTGCACATTATTTGACTATAATTTAATTTATTTATTAAAATATATTTATAAATATTAATAAATTTTAAATATTTTTACGAATATATGAATAAACAAATAAAATTTAATTTTAAAATAGATAATCTATTAAAAATTTTAACTTTATTTTAACTTTTCTATTTTACATATTTATTATAAAATATGTAATTAAGTAAACTATAGTTATTTTTAAAATAAATAATATATAAAGATTATATTTTAATTTTATTTTTCAATTGTCTATTTTTCATATTTATTTCAAAATAGGTATACAGAGAAATTATGGGGAGGGTGGGTTAACCATAAATGTTGGTGGAAAATAAATGTTTTAAATGGTTTTAGCTATTTGCACTATTTTTGGAATTTATTGCACTTTTAAGAGAGTGCAAACATTTAATATAATTTATTTACATTTATCTTATACTATGCATGGCAATAAGATGAAGAGTAAAGGGGAAGGTATTTTAAAGGGAAGGAGGGAGTTGCAGGAAGAAGAAGAAATTTTTTCTATCAACTTGTGTTTGATTACATATAAATATTCATTAGAGGGAATGGAGGAGAAATGTATTAATTTTGTTTGGATAAGGAAGAGGGGAAGGGAATAATAGCTATTAAAAGACAAAAAGACCAAATCAATAAATGACAAAGTTTATGTTTCAAGGATAAAAAAAAAAATATAATGTATCATTTTTTTTATGAGTTAAAATTTGTTATACCTCAAATTGGGGTGCAACCAAAAATGAAGGAAAATCACTCCTCTTCTATTCCCCTCCCTTTCTAAAAAAATTTAATAGCCAAAACAATTGTATCTAGTTCCCTTTTTATTCCATTTCCTTTTCATTGGATCACTCTTCATCCATGCATAGTGTTAGAGTTTTTTTTTACATCTTTTTGCACTTATAAGAAGCTCTAATGGAAGTGCAAATTGGGGTGTAACCAATTTTAACTCCTCCAAGGAGAATGAAAAAGAATCATTACCCTTATATTCTCCTCCCTTTCTAAAAAATTTTAATAGCCAAACATAATTGTATATAGTTCCCTTTTTATTCCCTTTCCTTTTTGATGGATTACCCTTCATCCATGCATAGTGTTAAAATTTTTACATCTTTTTGCACTTATAAGAAACTCTAATCAAAGTGCAAATTGGGGTGTAACAAATTTCACCTCCTCCAAGGGGAATGAAGGAGAATTATTCCCCTTTTATTCCCTTTCCTTTCCAAAAAATTTTAATAGCCAAACATAATTGTACTTAAGTTATCTTTTTATTCTTTTTCCTTTTCGGTGAATTACTCTTCGTCCATGCATAGTGTTAGAATTTTTTTTTATATTTTTTTGCACTTATAAGAAGCTCTAATGGAAATGTAAATAATTAAATTCATCTTAGAATGCTGTAACCCAAAATGTAACTAACGGATTAAAGCTTGCCAACACTAAAAAATAACGCAAATAGAGGAGTAATTGTAATGATTTTGCCTAACTTGGCATGGTTGGTGAGAGAAGAGTATGGGTTTTATGTGATGATAAAGTGTTTACAATATTGCATTCCCTTTAATCTAGAACAAAGAGATGAAAATGTTGGTGAATATTGGATCTCTTGCATTTCATTCAACATGAAAGTTAATTTCAACAATTAGTTAATGTGGTTTTTAATTTTTTGAATTTAAATCTTGAAATAACACAAAAAAAATATCACTAAATGCATCAAGCTCTTATAAATAATATATTTTTAAAATTATTAAAAAATGAATATCGATTAATTGGTTAGTTATCTTGAAGATATTTTTATCTTAAATTTATACAAAAAACATGAAACTTGATATATAATTATTCTAACATTATATTAAAATTGTAACCCCAACATCTCTTCTAAATATGTTTGATATATAAAAATAATAATTTTAGTAAATTTGATTTACAAATTAAATTATTTCAAAGATTGTAAAGTTATAAAATTAAATATTAATTAAAGCTTAATTATCTCCAAAGTAAAGGCATTGTTTAACTATGATTACTTAATTATGAGATTTATACTTTCCTTCTATTTTGAAATGGTTATCAATACATTTGCCCAATCTATATTTATATCTATTGATATAATACTTGATTCAATATTTTGAAAATTATACCAAATTCATCAAATTGATTAAATTAGAAATTAAATTATTGATCAATTTGATTAATTTTAGATCAATTTTAATTTTTTAAAATTTTTATAAAATATATTCTTATTTTATTTTAAAGCTATTGTAATTATATATTTGCAAATTATATCTATTATCAAATTAATTAAATCAATCAGTCCAAAATTTAATTAATTAATCAATTCATTCACCCATTTTATTTTAAAATGATTGATTTAGTTCTAGCAAATTTAGCAACTAAAATGCAAATGGCACATAATCCTTAAAAAAGTCCCCCATCAGAATTGTTTCCTTTCTTAGTTTAATTAAAAATGTGGTAAGTTTTCAAGTCCTAACACCTACTCCAAATTAATCACAATTTGGTTTCAAGTTCTTTTCCAACATTTTCTAAACTGAAATACTTCATCCACTCCACAAATAAAATCAGTGTTGCATCATTATCCACTTATGGTAACAAAAAACCCACACATCCATTTCCCATAATTGGAAAAAAAAAAAGTGTCATAATTACTTAAAACAGTGCATCCACTCATTAAAATTTGAAAATTATGAAAAGAAATTGGAGCGAAACAAACAGTAAGGTCATGCGGCTGCCTGCCTATTTTGCTAATTTACGATTACAAGTCACCAAATCACTCAAAAACCAGTCTATTCTTCATGAAACAGACCTAAAACTACACTATAGTTTTCCATTAAAATCAATAAATGAAACAAATTTAAGATTGAATAAGAAAGGACAATACAGATGCCTGCCGCTCCGTCCAGTCTCAGCTCAGGCATTGATTTGTGCAGAGCGTACTTGGTCAGACCTTTACGTCACCCTAAAGTTAAAAATAAAAAATAAAAAATTCCAGCTGTGACTGTGAGCGTAACCTGTTGTGTTGCTACAAAATGCAGCAAGCAACACCCCACACACCCAAGTAACACTAGCAGAATTCCCAATTTTTTTTTAATATATAGTAATATAATATTGGTCCAGAAATATTCACAATTATTATTTTTAGGTTGTTCAACATCTGGATATTATAGCACAGATAAAACGGTGGGTGTCAAGAATAGAGGAGGAGGAGAGGAGAGGTAGAGGAAGAAAAAAAGAAAGTTGAAAATGGCTTTTCACCGGCCCCCCCAGTCCTAAAAACTGCCTCTTCTCCTTCCAATTCGAAAATTCCCTTTTTAGACCCTAAAACAAAGCCACAACCAAAACCAAAACCTCTCCTCTCTTCTCCTCTCCATTTTTCTCTCTCTATATTTCTTTTTTTGGCTTGTCCTCCTGAAGACCAGAAATGTGTTTGTTGTTGTTGTTGGGCTTGGTCGGGCGACAGTGTAGTTCTGCAATGGCTGTTTCTGAAAAGGGTATGTTTTGTTCTTCCGTCTCATGGAATGACGGATATGCCCTTGCTCGTCATCACCATGCCTTCGTAAATCGAAGGTCATTTTGATGTATTCACAGATAGGAGAACCGAGACCCAGTACAATGTAGGCAGACAGGATGGAGCCAGGCAATATATATACATTTTAGGGTTTTTTGTTAAGAAAGAAAAGGAAGAAAATTTCACACCTATCTTTTACTCTTCTTGTTGTTCTCTTTTTTCAATTATTTTTTTTAAATTCCTTTGATATTTTTAAATGAGGATGAGAAGCAGGAGCGTGGCATATGATTCGTCACCGATGATGGGTCTTTGTTATTACTGGGCATCGAAATGCTGAGAAGGAAAGGCAGTGCAGGAAGAAGCATTTTGGTGATGGGTTTTTTACATGTATGTATGTATCTATGTCTGAAATGCTTGTAACCCATTTCCAGTGTACTTAAATGGTCATTATTGGTGATGATGTATGCTTTGTTCCCAATTTTCCTTTTTATTCACTTTAGTTGCTTCTACAAATATATTCACATAGTTTTTCTATTTGTCTTTCTGTTTCTTTCCCCTTTAAAGATATCGTCTGTTTTTTTTGCTGCTTGTGTGATATGACTTTTGAATAGTTTAGCTGCCAGATGGAGAATCTTTTATTTGTGGGTGAAGGGTGGTTTCTTTCATACAATGCATTTTCATATTTCAGCAAGGAAGGATTCTGGGGTTTTGAGAGATTGAGGCAACCTGAAAGTAGAGTCATTTGCAATTTTTTTGTTATCGGTCTTGAAGTAAATTAGTGATATGTGGGTTCTTCTGTGTTCGAGTTGCTCGCACTGGTCATTGTGGAATGAAAGGCAATAAAGGGAACCATTTCGTTTTAAATTTCGGTGTTTTCAACCTTGTTTTATTATAATTGTTTGATATGTTCGCAGCACTTAATTACCTATTGGTTTTATTATTAATAGTTTGGTGGGGGGGACGGAGCGGGGGAGGCGCTATAATTAGTGGACCTGTTCTTTAATGACATGGCTTTACTTTTGTCAATTTAAGTAGATTGATTTTCACTGTGAAATTTTGAGTTTAAGACGCTTCTTGATGGTCTCACATTTCAATAAATTTGATGTCATAAGGATTCAGATAAAAAATTTAACAGATTGCAAATATAGCGATTGCCTTGTTTATTCTGCCATTACCTGAATACACTTTCTTTTATTCCTTTTAGTTTTTGAGTTGTGAAAGAGGATCTACGGGAACACAAACTTATTATATTAAGTAAAGACAAGGTATAGTGGGAAGGTCCTTGTTATGCATTTCCACTTGTCAATTGCATTATACTGAATGATGGTCTGAATTTAGTTGATCATTGAAAGCCAATAAGTGATCAAGGATCAATCTTCAGTTTTGTGTTTGTTGCTGATTTTGTTATCTATTATAAGGTCGTGCAGAATCCTCACGTCCCTGCTCATGTGCATATGACTTTTAGATGCAAATATGCACACATTTAATTTCAGTAGCCAATTGCACTCGTATTGTTTGAACCATAGTAACCAATTTATGGTTCAGATGCTTTTGTTGGTTGAATTGTATAATGTTGGAAGTCTTACAAGCTTCTGGCCTTTATACAAATATATGCTCGTAAAAAGAATGCTCTATGATTGAACTGTATTCCTTGCCGCCCTTCAAGTCGACAAAAGGCTAAGAAAAGTTTTGCTTGTA
>CATIWR010026917.1:0-19934 GCA_949677035.1 Omphalea diandra
TCGTGAATTCCAAATTCTTCAAGAGAAACCCCATTTATTTCTAACGGCTAGTCCACGTGGCATCTTCTCATTAGTTCTTACTAAAAATATAGCCATTGTCCTTCACCTACTTTCAGAAGTAGCGTTCGCTAGATTTTCTTGCACAGGGCGAGACAGTCACCGCGAATTCAACTACCAAAATTGGTAGCTTTCCTTCAAAAGGATCGCGGTCGCTACTAGCAAGATGTCTTCGCAATTTTTGACTTCTAACAGTCTCATTGGACACAAGTCAGGCTGTGGTTGTTGACTTGCTTCCCTCTTTAATTTCTTTTAAATTAGCGGGCGCGACTCAGCCGAGATATCTACCGCGAATTCGTCTGAGACATTTTGAGTTTTCTCTTTTCAGGGATCGCGGTCGAGAATGACACTGCGATTTCGTCTGCTTGACTTTCAGCATATCTTAACATGAATCGCGGTCGCGAATTTGTAGGTTGCGGTCGCAATTTACATGTTACTTTGGAAAACATCAACTTCTCCATTTCTTCTTGAGGGATTGATTCAATTCTGCAAAATCAACACTTATTTGAAACATTAGTGATGATCAATCTACCAAGTGAAGATCAAAAGAGGTTTTAAACCTAGGATTGATTATCCTAGTTCAACAAACCTAAGTCCATCAATGAATGTTAACATAGAGATTATTGGCCAAAATGGTAAGATGTAATCCAAGTAGAATGAAATTCTCTTGAAAAATGCCAAGTCTTTAGGCCTATTGTTTTAACACTTAAAAGTGTGAAGCTGGTAGGCTATAAATGGGTCTTTGAGTGTAAACATAACGAGAAAAATGATATTGTGAGATACAAAGCATGACTTGTAGCACAAGGTTTCTCACAAAGACCTAACATTGATTATGAGGAGATTTATTCTTTAGTTATGGATGTAATTTTGTTTAGATTTTTAATTAGCCTGATAAGTTTAGAGAGACTTCATATGCAATTTATGGATGTTATTAAAGCTTATTTGTATAGACCACTTGATAATGGCATTCATATGAAAGTCTTTGAAGGACTAAAAATGTTTGAAGCATGCAATTCAAAACCTTTGAAAAACATATTCAATTAAGTTATAAAGATCTTTATATGGATTAAAACAATCTAGATGCATGTGGTATAATTGTCTTAGTGAATATTTTTTGAGGGAATGATACTAACAATTCAATTTGTCCATGCATTTTTATTAAGAAAACAAAATGTAGTTTTGCTATAATTGCAGTTTATGTTGATGATTTGAATATCATTAGGACTCTTAAAGAGTTGACAAAGATAATAACATATTTAAGAAAAGAATTTAAAATGAAAGATTTAGGAAAAATAAAATTTTACCTTGGCTTGTAGATCAAACATTTATTTGGAGAGATTTTTATTTATTAGTCAGCTTATATTGAAAAATATTAAAACAGTTCAATATGGATAAATCTCATCCAATGAATTCTCCTTTGGTAGTTTGATCCCTTGATGTGAAAAAGGATCTTTTCCATCCTTGAGATTCTAGTGAAGAAATTCTTGATCTATAAGCATCATACCTTAGTGCTATTAGTGTTGTAATATATCTTTATAATTGTACAAGACCTGATGTAACATTATTTGTTAGTTTATTAGCAAGATATATTACTCAGCCAACTTGAAGACATTGAAATGGTGTTAAACTAGCATTTCATTATTAATGTGGTACATCAAATATAAGTTTATTTTATTTGTAAGACTCCAAGTCAAAATTAATTGGATATGCATATATTTGATATTTATTTGGTCCACATAAATCTTGATCACAAAAAAGTTACTTGTCACATATGGTGACACTGTTATATTTTGGCATTCTAGTAAACAAATTCGAACTGCCACATCATCCAACCATGTTGAAATGTTAGCCATTTATGAGGCAAGTTAAGAATGCATATGGTTAAAAATCTTTGATTCAACATATCAAAGAAACATGTGATCTTCCATTTGATAAAGAAAGTCCAATTGTCTATATAAAGATAATGCTACATGTATTGCATAACTCTAAAGAGGATACATTAAAGAGGCTAGAACAAAACGTATTTCATTAAAGTCCTTTTTCACACATGAACTTCAGAAACAAGACATTTTATATGTTCATCAAATTCGATCCAACGACAATTTGGAAGATTTGTTTACGATAGCACTCCTTACAACAACATTTGAGAATGTGATGAACAAAGTTGGTATGTGACGACTACAAGATCTTTGTTAAAATTTTTATATTCATGATGGGAGGAAGGGAGAGTCTTGTGTTGTATTCTTAGTCCTTTAGCCTAAGGTTTGTCCCTTTGAATTTTCTTGGCAAGCTTTTCAATGAGACAGTTTTATGCGTAATTTCTACAAAAATAATGTATTCTTTTTCATTCACTAAGATTTTTTTTTTCCACAAAGTTTTTTCTTAATAAAGTTTTAACAAGGCATATTATTCATAATAGACATTCAAAGGGAGTGTTATGATAATATTATAGGTATTATGATAATATTGAATGTCTGTCTTATCTCTATATTAGAAGTTGTTATGAGATAAAACTCCATTTCTATCCTATCTCTATAACCATTGACATCTATAAATAGGTGTTACAATAAATGGAATAATACAAAGTTATTATCTCTTCTTCTTTATTTACTTTTGTCTATTCTTTCCCTCTATTCATAATATTTTCTAATTAATTATATTTTTTTTAATATGAGCTTATTAAGTAAAACATTAATTTTGATTGAACCTAATATTGAAAGATTTTGACAAAAATTATTGAATCATATTGACAATATAACAAATTATTTTCATAAATAAGGAAAAGTACTTTTAAAACTTAAAAATGTGATAGTTTAATAACAAAATCAGATTTTCACAATAGCAATGCCAAATATGCTCTACCTCGTCAAGCTAAACCTGGAGAAATCATGCCATTGCTTTGCGCTGTGATTTGAACGACTCTAGGACCACAAAACAATACAAAGGCCAGGGTTTCAAATGTATCAAAGCCTCAGCCCAAGATCTCTCCTGATATCAAATTCAATTTCATGATGAAGCTTCTGAAAACCCCAACATAAGAATTTTTAGGAGCATACAGATTTTACCTGTCATTGGCTCATTGCTAATTTACGTACAGCAAGTCCTGAAGTATGACTCGGTTTTTACTTAGGTCCTACAGACTGCTTTCCACGTATAATCAAAAGGTGCTCTTCTGTTATTACAATTGCAAAATGCAATTATGATTTCATTTCATAAATTTATTTTATTATGAGTTTAAAAATGGTCAGATAGAAGAAATTCAAGCTTCTTCATCATTCCCCCCTCCCCCTTTCTCACATGAGCTTGAAGCTAATGGAATTTATTCTCATGAGGAGGGAATGAAGGGATACCCATTTCAACTAACAGGTTTGATTTGCACAAGAAACTTATAGATGTAGCAATTGCTTGATAGCTTACAACTGCTGGACAAAATTTTCCAGGGCAGATGTATCCAACGCATGAAACTCCTTGGCAGCAGAAGCAACAGCAAGTCCAAGTTTCACAGCTTCTTCTTTGCTAGGTGCCCAAGATGCAATTACTTTTAATTTCCATGCATTCAAAGATCATATATAGCAGTTGGGCAGAAACATTGAAGGACCATTTTACCTCAATGTTAAGGGGAAGAACAGGATCATGAAGGGAGACTCTAAGAAGGAACCACCCTCCATGCCCAGAAGCTCGAACCTAGTTTAAGAAGTGAAATGGATAAATAATAAGAGGATATTTGTTGGAACAATTTGGAAAAACCGAAGTCTGAACCTAACTGAGAATGCAAAAGCAGCTTTGGTCATGCAATAACTCAAATAATGCTATCTCGTTTGCTTCTTTAAAAAAAAAAAAAAAAAAAAAAAAAAACTTAGAAATCAGAATCAAAATAAAAAAGGGTCTAATTCTTTGTATTTGGTTTGTCTAAAAAATTCGAATCTCAAATGGGAAAATCACTTATTTTTCTTCTCCTAGGGAATGAGATTCCAATGTCCATAGGAATCGATGGACCAAACACCTGCCTTTTCGATTTCACTCGATTCCCTTTTCGATTTTGATGCTGTTCTGAAATTTGAACAAAATGGGATATTCGCAAAATTAATGCTGGTCTCTGTCAGACTCGTGCCTTCATAACTAACAGGAGCTTTCTGAAGCTTTGGGTCTAACTCTACAGAGTTCTCCAAGTGTTTCAGCACTACCTTTCCATAGTCCTGGATGGATCTGGATGATCTAATTGATCAGTCACTTCACAGCAACAAAACTACATATGTATGGATAACCAAATAAGGAACCATACCTTCCTTTAAGATCTGGATGATTCTGAATGATTTTTAATCTCAACTTTATAGCAACTATTGGTTCCTGCAGACCCTCCACTAGATCAATCAAAACTTTACTGCCACTACCAGCTCCCGAAACTCTTGCTGAAGCTAATTTATTTAGAAGTTTAACATGCATCAGAAAACAGACGAGGACACCAAAATTAAGTAATTGATGGACAACACAATATGCCAAAAATAGGGCCATATTGTGACAAATAAACCTACCATGAGGTATGCACCATCATCCAGCCAGTGATTTTCCTTGAGAGCATCATGCACACTTGTTTCAATAGCTAGATGTGACTCCTCGCCAATTGAGTTCTGCGTACAATTTAGTTTGATAATTTCAAAGGCAAACAATATAATCACTTAGTTTCTTCAAACATAACACGAAATTCTGTATTAGTAGCAATATTGTGGCCCTTGAATTGAATTCAATTATTGTATGAGAATTGTTAAAATCAAATATGTTTATGCACGCATGGCAATATGGTTCGATGGAAACTGACTAAGGCCAAAAATTTACGAAAAATGAGATCATTTAAAAGATAAACTCACCAAACGAATTGCTTCATCGATGACATTTCTGTAGCCTCTTTTGAACCGGTGGTGTTTGCCCCCTAAGAAGAGTTCTTCAGGTCATACATGCATTCTAGTATAATGAGCAAACAATGCGGCGCATTTCTGCTTATCACATGCGGATGTTCTTCTCAATAAATGTCGTCAGTCCATCTGAAGTCACACTGTCTGTAACAATAGTTGTTCCTGGATGCTAAAGGAGAACCAACAAGTTGCCCAAATTGGAAAACCAAAGAAAGAAATTTAATGGAAAAAGACCATCTGCAATAATGTAAAACCAACAGCTCTATAAAAGAGTTGTGACAGGGAGATCTTACTTCCTTCAGAATTATAGCAGACATAAGAACAACAAGCCGGTTCCGCTTGAACTCACGACTGGTGGAGTCCACAGCAACAGCTCTAAATCAGATCATAATAGACGTACTTTGAAGTAAAAGATAAAACATCCAAATGGGGTAGTGAAAGTAGAATGAAATTGTGATGTTGATCACCTGTCAACATCAGCACCAAATATGATCCCCAGATCAGCCTTGTTCTGAAGGACTGCCTGGGTGATAGCTCACATCGATGTCTTGTCCTCCGGGTTGGGAATATGATTACGAAACAAACCTGTATCCATTTATGTATATTTTTAATAATTCATGTATTAAACCACCAACATTCTGATGTCAACTTACCATCTGGCTCCAAGAACTGACTGCCAGAAGTGATAGCCCTCAGAGGCTCCAGAATTTTTCCTGATGAGATGTTAAGACCAAATATCAAAAATCAAAAATCAAACTGCAGGATTAAAAAGCAATATTCATATAAGAAAGTGAATAAAACTTGCAGCAAAAAATCCACCATCTCCATTTCCTGCGTCAACAAGTATATGGAACCCCTCCAATGCCTTCTCTAAGAGTTTATAATTCCATTTAACAATTACAAAATTGAATCTCATCAGCTTAGCAGGAAAATTAAAAAAATCAAAGAAAAATAAAGTGTATGCTAGTAAACAACATGTCAAAGAATTATTGCCTATTTCCTGCAGCTTTTCGGACTGCCTTCACAATATCAGACGCATATACTGTCATGTAATCAACTCTCTTTACCGATGCAGAAACCTGTTTTTTTTTTGACTTGGTTAAACCTTCATTTGTGAAGGTTCTATATATATATCAGCAGCACGCTTCAAAATATTTTCAATGTCAGAATCTTCAAAAACCCCGGCGTTTGTGAAGAATTTGAAACCATTTCGATTGTAAGGAAGTGACTAGCTATTTGCACAAAAACTATCAATGATAAGTTTCACACTATATTAACATATAAAATGAAATATAGACTTCACTCAAAAAACAATTTTGATGATGATGGGAGGTGATGAAATGGTTTGCATGTAACGCAAGTGAACACATACTTAGAGAGCTGCGTTCTGATTTTCGAACAAAAATTAGAAGAGATTTTTCTTTTTTTTTTTTTTAATAAATGATTACAAATTTTTAATATAAAATTTATGAATAAAAAATTGCGATTGACAAAATTTTTAGATATTAGTTTCTTTCAACATTAATATTTTATTCACAAAAATTATATTGAGAAATGTATAATTATTTATAAAAGAACTTCTCTTCTAATTTTTATTTTAGAATCAAAATTTTACAATAGCCATATGAAATATGTTTGAAAATAACTAGAACTAATCACTTTAACGATTGTTCAGAATCACAAATGCCCCTATAACTATTTTATAGGTTTTCAATATAGGATTCTCTGAGGCCTTTTAAAACGAATCATTAAAAAAAAAAAAATTACTTTTGTGATAGAGTTTTATTGTTCGGAATAAATTTTAAATAGATAAAATTCAATTAATTCCTATTATTTAGAGTAAATCTATGATAAATTAATTTTATTTTATTTTCTTAAATATTCTTGTTTAAGTAATAGTCAATTTAGGCTATAAGATCAATAGTGCAATTTTAGCTAAATTTTTTAATTAGAATAAATTCTCTTAAAATTTTATAACTTTTAATTTAATTTGACTTTTTTATCAAATCATTTCTTTTTAAATGAAAAAACAGAATTTTTTTTAATATAGACTTTATAAATAAAAGAATTATTAAAATAAAAAATTTTTTTATATTGAATTCTCTCAATGTCTGAGTTTCCAAACAAGATTAGAAAGTATACAAAGACCATTATTATATCACATCTTTAAAGTTAGTAACTTTGATAACTTGCAGAAAAATAGCTTTAGTTAGTCGCCTGTTATCATTACAGCCCCATCAGCCGGGCATAGAAAAGCTTCATCTTCCGTAAGTGTGCTATTAAACATTGCTGGGGTGGTTTTTAATCTATAAGAGGAAGGTTACTCCAAAGTTAGAGGAAGGAGGGAAAAAAAAAGTAAAAAAGAGTATCGTCAATGAATCTCTTCAATCATTGGATTGAAACAATATGATGAAAGATTGGACTAGCTAAACATGAGAAAAGGTGCAAGGGTCAGTTATGCCGATTGATGTACTATTTTCTTTTAAATCCTTATTGAAATCACAAATGACTCAAAATTTTTATTAAAATGAGAAACAATTGAAAAATAAAATAAAATCCTGATGATCTTCATAAATTTATTTTAAATACGACATCTTGGTCCTTGTATTTTATTAAGAATGTTAAATTCTAAACATAAAAATTTTAAAAATATCAACAATTTATTTGAATTTATAAAAATATCTATACTTTACTTTTTTTCAATTATTTTTCATTGAAATAAAAATTTCTGAATTGTTTATCATTTAAAAAAATTACAATCAAGATATATCAGTGCAGCAATATACCGTAAAAATTAAACCTCAATGGATAATATGTTTGCCAATATTGAAGAAGAATTATTAATCAACCCACCCATATTGAACAACATCCAAGCCTGCACCAGCAATACCTTGAGTAACTGCATCCTGCGAGTTAAACAATCAATTTCTCAGCTATATTCCGACGTTAAAATCTTGAAAATGATAGCTTAGCTTTCACACTGCAGGTACGCTGATGTGTTTATGCATCTGTAACATCTCAGCAGATATTCGGGAATCGTGACCAATAGAAACCCTCAAACTCCTAGGTGCATCAGCCTTTTTCTTTTCCACCAGCCATGCTGCAAAGCCAGCTGCTATTGCTTTTGTAACTGGTTCAATAAGTGTAACAGGTGCTGCCTCAACACCAGCAATAGCCACACCTCGTATATCACTGTGTAATCATCATCAGGTTATAAAGTGTAACAAGCAGAAACTTCGATTCATATATATATATATATAGTTTCCCCACCTGCCATTTTGAAGTTTCAGAAAAAATGGTACTGCAGCAGCTGCATATACAAAGTAGGGGAATTGAATTGTAAGTTTCAAACTGGAAAGTGGGAAACCAAATTTAAAATGACACCCACCTGCCATTTGTATACAACTATAAATTTATGAAGGCCGCGTTTTTGTGGCTGAGTTATGGAAGAAGAGAAGAGTAGTAGACGCAGGTCAGCAGGTGCTTATATTTTATTCTTTGAAATTCTCTGGGTTCTTCTTGTATGGTGACTTGCTGTTGGCCTAACTCCCATATTATCAACCTTTAGTAATTAAAAAAAAAAAGAAAGATTTCACCTAATTAATTAAAATTATCCTTTTATTGTTTGCCAATTTTTAAACATTTCAGTTTTATGGAGAAAATATGGTTTTTTATATTATAAGTGATAACAATTGTATTTCAAATAAAATTAAATTTAAAATTATTAATATAATTGATAAATAAATAAATAGTAGACTAATTTTACGTCGTAAGTCTTGTTTCGGAGTTCTATGTGTTCTTATAAGATAAGATGGCTCACATTCTTATTCGTCTACAAGCATTTTTATATGTTTAGTTATATTAGAAAGTGGAAAATAAAGTTTCGTTTTCAAAACAAGAGATTAGGCAATATCCTACTGGATTCCTAGATCTGAAGGTGCTTTCATAATTTTGTCTGTTTGTCTATAGCGGATAAGTTATAACATTAGTTATTTTTAATATATGTTATGTATATGAAAAAATATTTTTGTCCATAAAAATAAAGAGCATAAAATAGTATTTTAGTTTTGAAATAGTTAAATAAAATTTTATTGATCAAATATATTTTGATGTGAGTCTGTTTGAGATTACTCAGATAAAAATGGGTTAAGTCCAAGAGTATTAAAGGTTAATTCGGACATAAGCCAGCAACCAAAGGCCCACAAACTCATAAGTCGTTGTGGCTCAGCCTAACCAAGAAACAGTTAAATCCATCATCATAAGAAAGTTATAGTTTCTTATCATGAAACTCATCATTATCAGGAAGCAACACTCTTAATCAATGAGAAATACAAGTCCTACTCAAAAGGGGAAAATAAGTCATCCTAGTCACTATGTAAATAGATTCACCTAGTATTTTTCACATTACCTTCACTCTCTCTTTCTCTCTAACACATTACTAACTTAAGTATCGAAGTGGACTTAAATTAGTAATGTTAACTTGGCCTATGATAAAGGTCCACCAACTCATAAGTCGTTATGGCTCGGCCCAACCAAGAAACAATCAAATCCATGGTTCATCATCATCATGAAATTATATTTTCTTATCAGAAAACTCATCATTATCTGGAAGCAACACTCCTAATCAAGGAAGAATACAAGTCCTACTCAAAAGGCTAAACCATCTCATCCTAATCATTATACAAAAAGATTCGCTAGGTATTCCTCACATTATTTTCACTCTCTCTATAGCACATAACTAACTTAAGTATCGAAGTGGGCTTTCGGCAACTGATTGGACACCCCCCTTACCTTTATTATCTTGCAAAAACTCAATTAAAACCTTCCGAGCCAACCATCTCAACCTAACCTAAATCACCTGAACCGACTACTAGGGTGAGCCTCACAACATCATTGGTGCAGTAAGCATGAACTTATTATAGTAGACCTTCCAAGCTTTTAGTTATGGCCTTTCCTAATGATCCACAAACTCACATCTAATCCAATATCTTGGACAACACACCCCAAACAAACCTCTTAACCTTTACTTCCCCATTGACACTAGGAAATCTAGCCTTTAGCTCCTCTAACATCCCAAGCCTTGATCCCCAAACTATTGCCTAGCCTGTCACTGCTTATGTAGACTTCAAAGTAACATTGAAAAGGACTATGCAAATACTCACATGATAAAAGCCCATGGCCACCCAGTACACTACCATTATCGAGCCACAAAACTTACCACCCCTACCAGCCAAGCAAGAGAAAGCGAAGAAGCTAACTCGGGAAAAGGGAAAGACTGAGCACTTAGAGATGTATAATGACGTAGGTGAATCTTCATACAAGCTAGGAGAAAACCAAGTCATTTGTATCGAAAGCACTTACTAGGATGAAGATGCCCTTGAAAAGAAAGTCATAAAGGCAATCAAATGGACATAAGTGAGGAACACTTTGCCTTCGACTACCACTTTTATAATAACAGTCCTCTAACTGCAAAAGTCAAGGTCAAGCCAGTGCCTCGCAAATTTAAGTTACCCCCGATTGATAATGACAATGAAACAATTAACCCTCGAAGTCACCTTTATAGGTTTTGACCTTGACTAGAACTCTATAACTGCTCGGATGACCTCTTTTGTAAAATTTTTCCTACTACCCTCGAGGGGGTAGCACAAGACTGGTACCAGACCTAGCCCATGGCTCCATTCACAGTTTCACTTAACTCTCACAATGCTTTGCAGCTCAGTTAGTATCGATTATCCCACAAGTGAAGATTTGTTTCGACTTGCACAAGTTTATCTAGAAAGAAAGAGAGTCATTGCGCAACTACTTGCTAAATTTAACAAGTAGCCACGAACAACCAACCATTTAGTAGCAGCGGACACAATGATAAAAAAATTTCAAGAATAGAGGATTCTTCAATTCTCTTAGTACTGATCCTCCTAAAAATTTTTACAAGTTAATGGAAAGAAGTAACTAGTTCATTTGCTTGAATGTTAACTTGTAAGCTTACTCTCATGGTTCATACAAAAAAAGATAAGAAATGGGATGAGAAGATGGCAAGAATGATAGAGGTTGAGCCAGACAAGGGGGACCACGAGCAAGCCATGGTGATTCAACCACTAGTTTGGCACAGTATTACACTCAGCTCACATCGAGTAGAAGCAAGGTCCTCCACTGAATCTAAATATCTACTTTCCTAGACCATTAAGTGGATCGATTACGAGAAATAAAGATCGAGTTATCAAACTCACTATTTGATGCTAAAATAGATAAAAGATCCTACAATCGAAATCGTAAAATTGTAAAATTTTATAACATAACAAAATACCATTTAAAATATAATTATGCATATATAAAATATAAATACGATATTTTTAAATTTAACATATATAATTACATTAAGAAGATCATAAGAGAACATGTTCGTAAAGAGATTCAAGTTCATATCTCATATCATAACATTAAAATACCTAAAAGAAATCAGTTCAAATCCATTACACATTTAAGTTAATAATAATAAAGATACAAATAAATACTAGATGAAATAAAATATAACATTTAATAAAAGTCATGAACATTCTTATTTAAATCAATCCTTTCATCTTCATCTGCATCAACATCATTGTTATTTCCATCTCCATCATCTTTAAATTCATTGCCACCAAAAGACTCATTATTAGTTTTTTCATAAATATTATCATTAATAATGACATCATTGGTAATAAATTTCACATCCATTGGAGTGTCTAATGATTGCTTATTTTCATCACCAGTAACATTATTATCATCTCAACCTTCATCAATTTCCAAATTATCACTTTCAACCTTTCCTATTGCACCATCCAAAACACCTAACCAATCTTCATTTCTTAAAACATCAAGGTTAGGTTTCTCAGTCATCCACTCATTATCGCAAGATAAATCTTCTAAGTCACATAAACGATTATCCGTTTTAGCTTGTATATTCTTTAACATCAGGTTGTACACCACAAATACCAAGTCATTCATTTTCTTTTGATGTAAACGATTTCTTCTTTTAGTGTGAACTTGTATAATAAGTTACATCAACTTTTGTAAGCAACTTTGAAAAACAGCAAATAAAGAAAGGGATAAAAGATAATAAAAAAAATTATTTATTACCTACTCGAATGCGCTCCAATTTCTCTCACATCCAGAAGAACTATAAGTCAAGCATAATACTCGAATAGCAAATTTTTGTAACTCAGAACACTTATCTCTATAAGAATCCCACCATTTTATTGGTGCCTTTTTGTCCCTTGCTAGTTTGGCAGCTTCAATCCTAAATAAGCCTTTTGCGTCCTTGAAGCTCTTAAGTTGCATGTCCACTTCACATTTTTCTTTTGGATCATGAACCATCTTCTCCAAGCATTTACGCAACCCAATTTTGATCTCAGCATCGACTTTAAAATTAGGACTATAATGGCATCTAGGATTTAAGTAGTAAGCTGCAACATGCAATGGTTTATGGAGCTGAAGTTCCCATCTTTGATCAATAATGCTCAATATATCTTCATAATTACAAAAAAACAAAAATAGAAGGCATAAATAATATTTTTAAAGGCAATTTAAAATAATGAAGAATAATTGCATAAAACAAAACATGGAATTTAGATACATAAATTATAGTTAAGCACTTACTTTTTTTTGACATTGTTAAAATTGTCCTTGATTTTCTCTTTAGGACAAGTCATTTCTTCATAAATGAAACCCATAACTAGTGTCTCATCTGAATCCACCAATTGAAGTACTTTAATGAGAGGGCATGCTGCCTTAAGACAAGTAACCACATTTTTCCAAAATCTACTATCCAAGACCATTTGTTGAACTCACTTCCCATCATTCGAAGAGACAAATCTACTACACTTCCATGACTTGGAACTAAATATTGTCATCAATGCACCTTGTTCACTTAGGCACGCTAGACTCAAATAAGTAATAGCAAAACGAGTTCCACCAGGTTTAATCAAATTCTTGTTCTTTATGAAGTGTCTCAACATGGATATTAAGGGTCTTTGAATAAATATAAGTTGTAATCCTTCATGCTTTTAAGATTGTTGCACTGTGGACCTTTAATTTCTTCTCAAAGTCCTCTAAGATTAAATCAATACAGTGAATGGTACAAGGATTCCAATAAAAGCCTTGTCTTTTCTCCATTAGCTTATCCCCTATTGCTTTGTAATTAGCCGCATTATTTATGACCACCTAAATATCATTCTCCTCTCTAGCCTTTTTTACAATGTCATCAAACATCTCAAAAACTTTTTTAGCAGTCTTAAAGATGTCAAATGCATCAATTGATGTCAAAAAAATTATTCCCTTCAGACTATTCATTAAAAAATTACAAATGGAATGCCTCTTTTTATTTGTCCATCCATCTGACATGATAGTGCAATCGATATTTTTTTTTTTCCATTTAGCTTTATATTCCTCAAGCAATTCCATAGTCACTGCTACTTCCTTCTTTAAGTACTTCTCCCTAATTACATGGTAAGATGGAGTTTTCAATCCATAACCATATTTCCCAATCAATTCAACCATTTTTGCAAATTCAAGATTCTTCACACAATTAAAAGGAATTGTACAAACATAGAAAAAATGAGCAATTTGTTGACATTACTTCTTCTCTGAATTCCTTATTCATCAATTTATTAATATATGTTTGAGTACTTCTAGTCATACTATTCCCTTCTTCATAAAAGAATCTATAATACTTTTCCCTTTATGCTTTGACATAATTTATTGTACCTCATTTTCATCTTCTCCTGAATCATCAATGTCATGAAATAGCTTTCTTTTTTTCTCTACTAATTCTGCATTTTTTACTAAAACAGTAATCATTTGCTTCTTAACATCATTTGATACGCTTCTACAAGGCTTTACATCCTTTTGGGTACAAGCTAAATGGTGCTTGAATAAAAAAAATCCCTTTAGTGAAAATTTTATCACAAAATTTACATTGAACTTTCTTTGAGTTTTTATCCACATCCATGTCATATTGTCATCCCAAATCTGATCTATTTTCACTTGCATTTTTTTATGTTAGTTATAGCCTTTGAAGAATTAGAAGTATACATCTTGAATTCAATCACTGTTAAAGAAAAAAAAATGATTTAACCACTCTCTTAATAATAATGCATAAAAATCAGATGTTCTTCCAATATTTCCCTAGTTAAATAGGATGAATTGTGTTAAGAAACTAGAAACTAAAACAAAAAGACATCATTCAAATATGAATGAATCACATCATAGTGCTTGCGTAACACTTGTTGATAAGTTATTTTAAAAAGAATAGTCGACTCAATCCTTCAAGATTAAAAATTTAATTTTGAGACAGATACTAACATTTAATTCACTCACCTCATTGGAGTTATATCAATTAAAGATTTATCAATCAGCGGACTGATTGTGACCCATATCTATAGTCAACATATGATGGAGAAGAACATAAACTCTGACTACAAGTTTTTATGATACACCAATCAAAACAATAAGTTTAGATTTTTGTTACCACTAACAACCTGGACTGTGAGTAAATTACAAGTTCACTAGTATATCCAACCATGATACATACCCAACATAGCGCCACTAGGGCTTTGCATCGTTTTTGCATCTTAGATTGAGAAGGTAAAAAAACATATATTTAGTAATTAAGCAATGATGAGAAGATTAACAAATGACAAATATAATAGCAAAAACCATTATAGCAAACAAGTTTATGATAGATAAGATGTGGTATCATTTTATCGAGTGAACTCAGTAAAAGTGAACTCAGTAAAATTATGTATAAACTTACGATTTTATCGAGTTTAACGTTCTAACACTCGATTTCATTTTGAGTTTACTACGGTCCAATTTTATATGCTTGTTGAATTATTTGTATGATTTTAACTCATAAAATTGTATGAATTAAAATTTTTTTAACAATAATGACAGATACTACAGCTTCTAATAGACACAATACAAAAGAATGCAGGGACCTAAAAAATGAAATCAAATGACTAGTCCACTAGGGTTAACTTAATCAATTCAATAAGCGAGTAGCTTTAGAAGAGAATAGGCACAAGCCACAATAAGAGGAAGGACATTGACATAAAAGGCCCAATAACAAATAATGAAAAGGAGTACTAATGTTATAACAAGAAGAGCCATTGGAGTAGATAATGTTACCTTAAGGAAAAAATAGATCCATAAGGTATACTTTATGAGCAATAAAGAAAATGTTGTAGAGCCAATGTTTTGCCTTATTACCTTATCCATGGTAGATGATAGTAAAAAGATCAGTACTCCCCACGTAAATGCTCCAGTAGTCTAAGGCTAGATTGAGAATTTCTTAGTCAAAAGGATTCTCATGGATGATGACAGCTTCATGGAGTTAGAAGACATCTAGATCACAAAAAATTTCAAACTTATATGGATGGTCATGGACATCCTCTTTACATACAATGCCATCAATGGAATGCCAATGCCATCAATGGAATGCCAATCTTATATGACACAGTAGCATGCACCTGCATCAGATATCTCACAATGAAGATCCCAATGGAACAAGGCATAACGGTATCAAAAGATAGCTTGAGAAACATATATGAACATCTTCAAGGAACTAAATCATGTTGTCTCTTTTGAACCACTAGATTTCATCCCTGAAAATACCCCAAAAATGATCAAGCCTACAATAGGCTTAAAGCCACTATGAGTAGGGGAAGACCACACCTTTCACATTGAAATATAACTCAACGAGCCCATAAAAAAATGACATCAATTTAGCACTCCTTGAAACTTTGCATACATTCGCCTGGTCACCTTCAGACATCACTAAAATTTACCCTTCAGTTATTATCCATAATCTTAACATCGATAACTCATTTCAGACCAGTCAAACATAAACGAAGGAACCATGCACTCAAACACCAAAAGGTCATAGCTGAGGAAGTGTACATGTTATTGCATAACGAATTCTTTTAGGAGGTCTAATACCCATATTAGCTAACAAACATCATGTTAGTGAAAAAATTGAATGAAAACTAGAAAATATGTTGATTTTATAGATCTCAACAATGCTTACCCAAATGACAGTTGCCCTCTGCCTAACATAGATATGTTTGTTGACTCTACATTAGGATATGAGTTATATTGCTTCATTGATATGTCTGTAGGGTACCACTAAATTCAGAGATTGAAAAAACAATGGAGGTTTATGTGAATGATAGGATAGTACAAAGTCACCAAGCTAAAGACCATGTTAGGGATCTAAGAGAAACCTATAAAATATTCAACTAATACAATATAAAACTTAACCCAGAAAAGTGTGTCTTTGGAGTCCTAGATGAAAATTTCCTTAGTTTTATGATTTTCAAAAAGGGCATCAAGGCTAACCCTGAGAAGATAAAAACAATTATTGACATGAAGCTACCTCGAACAATCAACAGGTCTAAAGGCTCAACAAAAGGATCACAGCCCTTGAAAGATTCATCTCTTCATCATCTTAGTATTATTTACCTTTCTACAAAACACTGAGAGACTTTAAAAAATTTAAATGGGATAACAAGTGTCAAAAGACTTTCAAATAGTTAAAAATGTTCCTAAGCCTATCTCCTTTGCTTAGCTGGCCCTTACAGGATGAGCCACTCTTCATATACCTACCGGTAATTAAAGACACAGTTGCCTGGGTCCTGATTAGAGAAGAAAAAGCATAACAGAAGTTAATATACTATGTTAACAAGGTCCTCAAAGGAGCCGAGCTAAACTACCCTATGCTGAAGAAATTAGCCTATGCATTGGTTAGCTCAACCATGAAACTAAAACATTACTTCTAAGCCAACACCATAACAGTCCGTATAGATCAACCTTTGAGGAAGATATTGCAAAAGGTAGAAACTTCAAGATGAATAGCATAATAGGTAGTCCGACTTTGCGAATTTAATATTAGATTTGAATTGAGGCAAGCCAGAAGGGCTCAAGTCTTGACAGATTTTGTAACTAAGAAAACAGTTAAGGAACTAACCATACAGACCAATAAAAAGGAAAAATGGAAATTATATATGGATGAAGCCTCAAGTACAGAGGGAACAGGAGCCATGATAGTCCTAAAAAGGCAGAATAGAATCACTATCAAGTATGTTATCAAGTTAAATTTTCAAGTCACCAACAATGTAGCAGAATATAAAGCCCTAATTTTTGTGCTCTAATTAGCACAAGAATTCCTAACTAAGCACCTTTCCATACATAGTGATTCACAGTAAGTGGTCCAATAGGTCCTAGGGCAATACACCATCAAAGGACCTATTATGCTCAAATACGTTGAGCATATTAAACACCTTTTAACCAATATAGAAATAAAAAGGAGGAAGCTAGACATGGGAATAGATCCCTCGGGAGAATAATGAAGAAGCAAACTCCCTTGCCAAACTAGTTGCTTCTCTCCAAGCAACATTGCTTGTAAGAGTTTTGATGGAAGAAATATTCTAGCCTAACACCTTGCAGTTAATCAACATAACCATTATAACTGAGGAAGACAATTAGATGAACCCCCTCATCAAATACTTAAAGTATGGACAACTACCTGCCGAATGAAGAGAAGCCTGGACTATCATCAGCAAAGCATAACAAAGAATCAAACTATGCTGAGAAAAATGGAGTTCTGTACAAAAATCTTACAACCATCCTTGGCTCAGGTGTGTTTCCTTAAAATATGAAAATTATGTGCTTAGAGAAATTCATAAAGGCTTATGTGGAGCTCACGAAGTGCCAACACCTTAGCTCAGAAAAGTTGTCTTAGTTAGATATTTTTGGCCCTTTATATTCAAAGATGCCAAAGAACTAGTACAAAGATGTAACGCTTACTAAAAGCATGACACCATCCCTCAACAACCAACGGCTATCTAACAACCTATTGGCTCGATATGGCCTTTCTCCTAATTAAGAATAGACATCTTAGGTCCCTTCCCACAAGCACTAGGTTAAAAAAAATTCATAGTGGTAGCCATAGACCATTTCTCTAAGTGGCCAAAAGCTGAAGCCTTCGTAACAATCACTTCAGGCAAGATACTAGACTTTTTCAAGAAAAATATGATCTATTGGTTCAGCATCCCAAGGGTAATAATAACAGATAATGGCAAGCAGTTTGCTAGTGATCAATTTTATTCTTATTGCACTAACTTGGCCATCGACCTTTAGTTCACCTTTATTTAACATCCACAGACAAATAGGCTAAATGAGGTAGTTAACAAGATAATCTTACAAGGGATAATGAAATGGCTAGAAGACGCAGGGGGCATTTGGGCAGATAAGCTCAGCCATATTCTTTAGGCCTTCAAAACAACCCTAAGGACAACAATAGGCCAAACACTCTTCTCCTTAGTATATGGGATCAAGGCAGTGATTCTTGTGGAAATTAACATTCCCTCATACAAAGTCCTTCATCATAACCCCAAGCAAAATGAAGAGGAACTTCACCTCAATTTGGATCTCCTAATAGAAACGCGAGAAGCAGTAGCCATCTAAACTCTAGCATATCAATAAAGGATAACTTAGTTTTATAACATAAGAATTAAGAATGGAGTCATAAAAAAAGGTGACCTAGTGCTTTGTAGAACTAATAAAACTCGAAGAGAGGTAGGAGTAAGTGCACTCATTGCTAACTAGGAAGGTCCATCAAAAGTGAATAAAGTGATAGGCCCTACAACATACAAGTTGACAATTATGGAAGAAAAACCCATGCCTTACACTTGGAACTTAAAAGCGCTAAAGAAATACTTGATATAAATGGCCTTCGATGCCTTGCCTTTATAGTTATTTATCTTCCTTAAGCAAAAATAAAACCACTTGTGGATGTAGGCAAATTGTCAAACCACATAAAAACTTCATGTATAAGGTGATGATTATTTTTACTTTGCAAAAAACACTGACACACACGTCATCTCAAGCAATAATTATCATCATGTACTGAGCTAATCTACCCCATACACATAAAAGCCTAATACATCTATCATGTAAATGTATTGAGCTAAACGATCTCATACATTATACAAACTAATCTACCTTATACAACATAATAATATCTATCATAAGAATGTACTGAGCTAATCTATCTCATACATTAAGAAAAATAATCCATCTCAAGCTATCCTGGTTCACCTAACTCATCAACATATTCCAAGATGAATGAAAATAGAAGATCAGGAGTAATATCAAAGTTATCAGCCTGTGTCCCTGATGCAAATAGCCAAGGTAGGTTAGCAAATGATCCACTTCAACTTTAAGGCCCAATCATAAGGGGAATGCTAAAGAAGTCTAAGGAGGCAATTAGAGCATTCATGCAAAAGGAGTTACACTTGGATTAGCCCAAGAACAACAAAGGATGCGTGAAGACTAATTAAAAGCTGATGGGAGCTTAAACTCTTCAAATGGAGCATTTAACTTAATATAATGGAGCCCAACTTGTATAGAGCACCCAAGCATAACCTAATTCAGCCAAGGCATGTAAAAAGAAGCTCAAGGCATGTAAAAGGAAGCCCAAGTAGTGTAAGTAAGGAAATAAGACCCAAAGTCAAAGATTCTTGCAAGATTTCCTTAGTTGGCAATATTTCCTAATGCCATTAGGATTTCCTCACTAGGTTGAATCCTTTTCCTTTTCTATTTAGAAAGAGTTGTTCTTTAGTTAGGAAAGTATATTGGACTAATATTATTAACCAATCATAATATTTCTTTAGTTTTCCTATTTAATTTAGGATTGTCTTTTCCTTATTACATTAGGAAATATTGAATTTTGTTAGGGAATGTAAACCAAATCCTAATTGGTTTTGGATTAAGCATTGTAAGGCTATAAATAGCCCTCATATTTTTCCAAGAGGGATTCATTCAATCAATATTATTATTGTTAGCAATTTTGCTTGTGAGATTAAATTCTCTTCTTGAGTTCTTGAGTGGACTAGGTGAGATTGTTGAGTGAAGGCTTAATAATTTCAGAAA
>CATIWR010026933.1:0-17523 GCA_949677035.1 Omphalea diandra
TGGTTAGGAAATGGAGAAGGCAGAAAATAATTTGAGACAGGAGCTGGAAAATGCAGAAACTGCATTGGACACCCATCCATCTGGAAATTCTGGTGAAGCGGTTGTGTCTGAAACAGAAGTTGAAACTGGATCAGATACCCAAGCTACAAAGTCCAGTTTATTAGAGAAGTTAGAGAACAAGAAGAAAGAATTGGTACATTATACTTCTTTCTTTGCTGCCTATAAATTTTCTATCCTGTAGGATCACTATTGTTGGTGCTGAAAATCTGCCTGATCCTCTCAGAGCTCAATGGAAGAAATTGTTCAAGATTTAGAAAAAAAATGGGCTCAAGTTCAGGATAGTGCACTGAAGCAACCAACACCAGGTATTATTCATACATCTTGTAAATTGTAATTGTTCTATGTACATTCTTTAGAATTTTGTATCAATATATGTGCGTGCATAGGCACATATGTGCAGTGTGTTTGCAGACACAGTCACAAAGTAAGATTAGGGATTAGTCTTCTATTTTACATCTTTCCCTCTTTTATTATAAGTCTATGAAAGGAAAAAGTTGAGTTTGATTTTAGGACATAAAGGTTCTGTTTTTTACTTCAGTAGATGAGGAAAAAATTGGAGTACTTCTTTTGTTTCCTCTTTTGCAAAAAGATCTTTGTTGGGGAAAGGGCATATTTGAGAAACAGTCTACTCGAAGGCTGTAGGCATGTTATCTGAAGTTCATGGTTTGGTCATCCATGTAGATCTTCTTAGTCATTTCCTCAGCTACTAGCAGTTTCATCAATGGTCAACAGCTAGATGTGTAATGATAAAACCTCCATGATTGGTGGATTACCTTTACTCCTTGGAAGTATACCAGGGAATTTAACTTGAACAATTTCTGTTTTGCAGCTCAGAGAGAGAAGATATTGGATAAACAGCTTCATAACTTACTTGAGCAATTAGCAGTCAAACAGGTGAGTATCAAAGTCTTCTTTTAACTTCCATGTTAGCAGTCAAACAGGTGAGTATGGTAGATTTCTTCTGACATGAAGTGCAATGCCACAATCTTTGACTATATGGCTTCTTGCTTGCAGTCCCAAGCAGAAGGCCTGGTTAGTGAGATCCATTTGAAAGAGATGGAGCTAGAAAGATTAAATGGAATATGGAGGCAGCTTGAAAGCAGCAATGTAGAGGCCAATCCTACTGCTAGGAATCGATTTGGAAGAAGCAACTCCAACAAGGGATCTTCTTTTTCTTCGGAATATATTACTGACAAGCTTCCATATTCCACTAGTGGTCAAAATGAGCAACAACAGAGGTTTATGCTACTAAGGTCGGCTTTTGTGCTCTACATTTTATTGTTGCACATCTTGGTTTTCATCAAGATATCATTTTGACTAGGATGCAGAGGTCCCTGTTGTTCTCTTGAAAAGATCTGTGTTTTAATTTCATATTTTCATTGCTTGCTAAACCTGTCATTTGCCGTTGTATAGAACTTATTTTCATTTTATTTTGCACAGAGAAAAATGTGCCTCCACTGTTGTATTATCTGTTGATTGAACATTACATTGTTTTATGCATGTTTATTGAAGTGCTGTTTGCATGTTCTCCATGGGTTTCCAATTCTGCTAACTGTAAAATGTAGTTTTAATGACACATAATAGGAAGGATGAAAGAGAAAGACACATGTAGAGGGCTGATATTAAGTAAATCGCTGATAAAGAGGATTAGCAACAAATAGAGGGCAGAATTATTACTCCACATGTATTTTCATATATGTGGAGTAATAATTCTGCTCGTTCATCCAATTGTAATATATATATGAAGAAATGGGGTAAACAGGAGTACAATGGTGTGTAAAAGTACTGTTCAAGGGTAAATTTGATGGAAAAAATACAAGTTCAGAGATAAATTTGACAAAAAAGTTTATTTTGTCCTTTATTATCACTGAGGGACAAGTTCAGAGGTGTATTTGGTACTTTAACCATTGCACTCATCCTCATGTAGAGAAACATTCCCATTTGAAGTCTCTTATATGCATAGTTGAATCTTATTCTTCAAGACATTTAGAATGCAAGGTTCCATATCAAGAGAATCTACTTTCTCAGCTATAGCCAATCTTGCTGCTCTTGCTATCATTTGACCATAAAAGCAAGGACTGAGATGAGTAGAAAATGAAAAGAGAAGAGTTCGAAGATTTTATGAGATATGGGTGGATATATTCAGGGTGATCACCATTTGTTAGAGTATAGTTTTGGAAGGAGTTAGTGGGCAATGGAGAGCAGGTGAAAAGAAGTGGGAAGGGTTAGGAAGGACAGTGAACCGAGCTTTGGGGAAGAGAAATGGAGCAATTGGTGTCTTCTTGGCGGTCTGGCCACCACCCATGGTTGTGTCTTGAATGTTGATGACGATGGATTCAAGAAGTGAAGGAGATAATGTTTGATAGAATAGGGAAAGGGAGGTGCTTTAGAGGACTTGGTGGGAGTTTTTGGCTTGTCTCTTGGGTTTTCTCGTGTATAAGTTCAGCGATATTAGGGGTTGTATTTAATGAGGGCTAATGAGAAAAAAAAAAAATGGTGGGTGGCATATGTCTGTCTATAGCGTAAGAAGCTAAAAGGCTGCTTTGTGGTTTGGGGACTGAGACTTTGGACGTTATCAATTGAGGGCTTCATAATTGATTTTCTGCACGAGTCATGCACATAGTATTGGCAACACTATCTCTCGTAGTAGCTGTTGCAGAACTTCTGGAGGCTGATGATGTCTCCACCAGTTCGTTGGAAGAGATCAAGAGAGTGGTAAATTCAGATTCATCATATATATATATATATATATCTTTGCTGAACTTGTGTGAGGATTGATCGGTTGACAGATCGGGTCGTTGAAAAGTTGTGGTAACACTATAGCAGTCAATAGTTTTCCTCTTCCCTACCTTTATTGTGCTCATCTGTAAGGGCTTTTTCTAGTCTCCGTGGTTGCTTAAGGATGTTTGGTTGCCCAATAGCCTAGATTAAGGTGTTTGATAAATTGATTCATTTCAATTAAAACAAGTAGAAAGAAAATGCAAGCAATAATTATCATTGCTAAATACTTTATCCCTAAGGGTTGCTGCAGATAAATGATCAAAATGATTGCATATTTGGTATTATGTTGATGTTTACAATTTTTCCCCATTTATTTATATGATTTCTAAAAGTATTTATTTAAATTAAATAGGACAAAATCATTCAAATAATATATGAAATTATCTAAAAATGAACGTCTGAATTTTATCAATATAATCATCTTATTCAATACTAAAAAAAAGAACCACAATTAATTAGTTACATAAATTGTAAAACATATTTCAAAACAAACTCTAAAATGCAAACTGTTTTCACATGTTATAAGAAACTTAAAATAAGATTACTAATTCCAACGCGAATTTTCAAGTGAATGATCTTTTTGCAAAAAACAAATAATGAATATACATTTCCATATTTTTTTAGTTGCATTTTTTTTAAGCTCACATGTTGGTGGGTAAAGTGGTTATATACGGTGGGGCAAGAGGCATTTGGTAGTTCTGTCTCCCCTTCTGGTCATCAAGGAAGAACTCGAAGAGCTCGAAGGCATTCTTCTCTTGGTTGGTTCATAGTACATTCTGTACTGTATCCATATCATGACTTGCCTGAGACCGTAATTTGGTATATAGATAAACTACAATTCATTTTGGACGTCTGATGTGAAGTTCAAGCTAACGACATAGATTAAAAGAGTGTAGACCAATTTTCCAGCAAGGAAAAATTAGCAGATCAAAACTCTCACCTTTTGATTTACATAATAAATAACAAATCATTACATTGTAAAGAGCATTACTTAATAGTATTGGCAAAATAATATAGGTAGCAATGTAGCATTAAGCACTCTTCTGCAACTTCACATGAAACGATCGCTGATCTTCCCTCTTCATCATATAAAGCAGAAATTCATTCCAAGTATCAATAGGTCCAGGCAAGCACCAATGAACACAATCTGCTACTGTCACATTCCGATGATGCAGTGACTGGCCGTGACTATTTGGATGCCCATCTGGCCTTAGCAGCATTGCTTCAGTAGTAGCTAGCAACCCAAATATTAATCCGCTCTTCCTCCCTTCTTTCTCTGCTTTCCTTAGTTCTTCAATCTGTGTCAAGTAGAACTCCAAGTTATATCCATCTAACTTCATTTCCTCAGTAGTAAAGGGCTTTGTCCTCGCACAATTCCCTCCGGCATTCCATTCTCCATTCTCAAAGTGAGATGGAGAAAATGTCCTTAAAAATGTAATACCCTTGAATCTTTTCAGCCTTTGGAGTGTCTTAAAGGCTGTCCGAAATGCCATCCGATATCCATAGTACTTGCTAAGATCAGTGATATTTGGGTTATGGCAGTTGTGACAACCAACAATTTGACCATTCATGTAGTATCTTAGAGGACGGAAGAACCACTGTCCAGCAGAGATTATCACATAATCAAAATTTTCAACCTGACTTGCCCATGTTTCATCGGCCTGGTCTAAGTAGAGGTTCATGAGGCTGTTGAGGGAATGGCCACTGGGGTCTGCGTCGCATGATTTAACCAAAAATGGGGACCATAGTGTTGCTAAGGTAAATTTGTAGTCAGCATAGAACCAGTATCTGAAATATGTAGTATCTGACGTATAAATGTGTGAAACATCCTCAGGATGGGCCACCTGAACAAATGCAGTGTAGAAATGAGAACACATTTCTTTTTCTTTTTGGTACATCGGAAATTTTTAAAGAAAGAAGACTGTTTCTACCCTATGAGACAGACACTCGACTATTCAAATCACTTTTGTTTAATGTATATGTAAAATAAGTACGAACTACCTTGTATGCTAGTTACTGATGTGTAATAATTATGTTGGAGCATGCTTAGTAATTGAATGGATATACTCAATTGAGAGAGCTTACAGTGGCTATGAGACATAGTAATGATTGCATTTGGTTCCTCCCCACAGAATCACCGACGAAGGCCATTGATTTCCCTCTGACAAGCTCCAAGAACTGCACTGCATTAAAAAGAGGTAGCTCACATTCATCTGGTCTCCATCTCCATTTCATGAACTCTGTATCAGGCCTCCCAAACTTCATGCAATTTTGCTGGTCAATGATCAGATTGCAAGTTGCATTAGTGTAGTAAGGAGGCCCTTTAGGATAAGGCATCCACTTTCCTGTGAAAATATCACATTCCTTCTTCACCCTTTCTGTGCTTCTCATCAAATCATCATTAACATGAACATTTGGGGATGGTAGAGGTGAGCGCGAATTCTTCAGCAGGTACAGAGGGATTATGGTGAGGATCATTAAGGTGAATGCTAGGAGGAATAGCCTTTTCTGTGTGCTCTTTCCACTAGAAAGCTCAATGGCATGGGATTTCATGGTGGGGATTGAGACGAGCAAATTTAGCATTTTGTGTCATATTTTTATATGGGTGTGAATCAATAATCATGTGTGAAATTTTAATTATGGATGATGGCATGTAATGATTTGTTTGAAGCAGTGTTTAAGTGGTGGTGAGGTTTGAGTACACCAGCTAAATCACCCCCATTAGACATCTTCAGTGTTTGGTAAGGCATCATGATCAAACTTTAGAAAGTTCTAATTCTTTTCTTTTTCATTGTAATATCTGTTGCTCTACGTGCACTTAATCATACACATCTGTCTTAGTGCATTGTTTAACAATGTGGGAATTATTCAAAGTTTCAAGTCCATAGTTTGATCAATACTTCAAACTCAAGGATTAGCTTATTAGGTTTCCAATTCTCTTTATTGATCAAGTTTTGAATTTTGGGAAAAGACTGCCAGAGAGGTTTTCTTTAATTTTTTTTAAATCTTTATCTACGTTTGATGAAATTGAGAAGTGAACTTAGGTCTTATTTAATATAATTTATTTATTTTTTGAAGAGCGTATTTCTCAAAGAGTTAATATACAAAAAGTCATTTTCTAAGAAGTATGACTTCAAATGCATTTGATTCACATGTTTATTTTTTAGAAATTGAAATATATATATTTTTAATATCAATCTCATATATTCACATGTCTATTTTTTAGAAATTGAAATATATATATTTTTAATATCAATCTCGTATATTTTTCTCTGATCTCTCTACGAATTTGTTACCTCCATCTTGATGATGTAACTTCTTTTGTATCAAGAAAATTGGGAAAAAAAAAAAAATATTTCGAAAGCTTATTGAGATAGTGCAAAACCAAACGAGAAGAACTCAATGTTGTCGAGACTACTTATTCTGTGCCAAACGAAGTCTTAGCACATTACATCAAAACTCACTCAAAATGTCATCTTATAAAAGAAAAGGGAGAAAGAAAAAAAAAAGGTCACACGTAACCTGAAAAATAGAAGCTTTATTAGAGGTATTTTTGAAGCCAACAAACTCTAGCAATCATGAAGTTGATGAATAGCTTGAGACACTTGATAGTGGTTGGCCTAAAAAGGTGTCTTGAGATGTAAGTAGATGACTTAATAGTGCCAAGAGACAGTGGCGTGGCGTAGGAGGAAAGTGATTGATGACCTCAAATTGCATGTGTGTGAGAATTGGTTTCTATATTCACATTTACTTCATTACCTCTTTTTCAATATTATTTTGTAAGGAAAGAGATGAATTGTCCTCTTGCTTCTCTACCTTTGGAGTGTGGAGTACAGCTGATTATTATGAACAATGCTTTGGCCCTTGAAATCGAATCGAATTTTAAGAATGTAATGAGTAAATGAATATGAAACGAAAAAAAAAATGTATTATATTAATATGGAAAAAAAAAAATGTAAGGATGATTCTACCCTTAGGCTTTTGACAGATACAAGAAGAATAATTTTGTTCGCTGGTCTAAAAAATTATTAACTTTCGTTGAACTTTGAATTTGTAACAGTAAAATGAGGACAAATTTAGTATAGTGATTCTCGGTACTTAAACAGCTAGCACTTTAACACTAGTATATGTAAAAAAACGTAAGGGAATATTTAGGAACTCTCTCATATATAGAATAATTAACACTCATTATAATGGTATTGTAAAATAATTACTCTTAGACAAATGTTATAATTATATTATTTTATAAGTTATTGAACTATAAAATAGCCTTTTATTTTCATACAAATTTTAATTAAAAATTTAACAATTAAAATAAATTTAATTGTTTTCATGTAATAATCATATAGCGCTAATCGTGTTTGAAATGAACGTAGATAATAAACAATGTATTTTAATAGGGTCACCCTGTTTGTATAGTATACATAATTAAACGAGTTCTAGTTTGAACAAGAAAAATTTTTATGGATGCATTATCCATCATCATCTTTTTTTTTAAAGAAATATGAATTTTCATTTATAAATTTGGTAAATTATATAAATTTGATCAATAAATATAATGATAATAATACGTTTATAATATTTTTTTTAATCGGAATAATAAAACGTTTGAAATTATAAGTTGACAAGAAACACATTTCATGCAATGATTGCTATGTCAACCATAATTTGATAGTTCTATGATTTTTAAACAATCTCAATAGTCTAAATATCATTGATAAGTTGAAGATGATTATAAAAAGAGATTCTGAAAATTCAAAATAAATGAAAAGTAAAACTCTTACAAAGAGAGAAAATGGTCTTATATATATATATATATATATATATATATATAAAATTCTCAAAAGAGATAATAAAAAAATATTAAATTTATATCCATAAAAATGTAACCAATCTATATGGATATATAAATCTAATAAACTTGAAGTAATTTATTAAAACATAAAACGATGATAAGGTAAAAAAAATAAATATAGTATATAGGTTTATAAATTTAATTAAATAATAGAAATATAAAAAAAAATAAGAGAGAGGGAAAAGAGATACTGCTGATATTAAAAAATAAAAAGATTGAGAATGACTTGAAAAGATTAAAAAAACAAAACAAAATATTTAAGAGATGAGAGAGTTTTTTGAACCAAAACTACATAGTTTTGAATAAAAGCCTATATACTCAAAAACCTATATCGATGATGCCCAAACTACATAGTTTTAAGTAATATAATACATTTAAATTAAGCTAATAAAATGTATCAATAGTAAATAAGAGTTTGATGGAATTTTATTAATAATTACTAGCCATTTTGATCTAATTACTTAGTTCTTAATAATTTTAATACTATATTTACTGGCAAGTGATACTAAAAAGGCTATTTTACAAATTTTATTCCACAGTAAAAAATATATTTAAATTAGTTTATTATATAGGTTTTAAATTATATAAATAAGACTAATTTTTAGCATTATAGTATTCATAAGCACTCAATGATACTAAGATCTTGCACTAAAAGAAATGATAAGGGACCATTACAATTTTTAACCTATTGGAAAAAGTATAATTAAATTAGTGTTATTATAGTATAGACTATAAATTTTACGTATAAGTTAGCATTATAGCATGTATGAGCACATTACATCCATAAAATTAAAAAGCTAAAATATTTGACGTTCATCTGTTTTATGGAGTTCACACAAGCAGCTTCCTAGTACTCAATTCTAGGACAATATTTAAAAATCAAATTGAAGATTAAATCGATCAACTGATTAATTTTTAATTTGATCAATTTAATTGGTTTTAAAATATTTTACAATAAAAATATATAATATAATAAAATAATAAAATTATTTTTAAAAATTTAAATTTTTAGTAAAATAGCGTAGTTTTTGAACATTTTAATTTTTTCACAAAATGAAACACAATTTTAAGTTAATTTAGTTTGATTTATTTTTTGATTTCAATCAGCTTTTTTTTATCGATATTTTTCTAATTTTGACTGATTTTTGAGTGACTAATTTTTAATATTGAATCAAATTAAACTAGTAACTGATTTCTGATTGTATTGATCACATCGATCGATATGATCCAATTTTGAAAATACTATTCTAGATATTTATCTCTTCTAATCATGGTGAAAGTAATGGCGTCGAATATTTTTAAACATCATTGAGCATTTGCAATTCACATTCGAGGTTTGGTTATAGCCATTAGGATTTCGATTGGGGATTAGTTGAGGATTTGCAAAGCTGAATAATAGCTA
Source organism: Omphalea diandra (assembly GCA_949677035.1). Lineage (NCBI taxonomy): Eukaryota > Viridiplantae > Streptophyta > Magnoliopsida > Malpighiales > Euphorbiaceae > Omphalea > Omphalea diandra. The sequence continues at coordinate 9,099 of CATIWR010026933.1, forward strand.
TGATGGGTAGCATAGTGAACGGGCTGCGCATGTAGAGAGAAAAAGAGAAAAATAAATAGGAGAAGAAAAAAGGCCAGAGTAATAAAGGTATTAAAAAAATTTATGGACTTTTGGCATTTGACTAATAAAAAAAGTAATTAAAACTAATAGAAGGACTAGTCAATCTAAAGGTGTTAAGATAGAGGGGTCTATAGTGTATTTTAAAAATTAGAGGGATGAAATAATATATTAGATAGAAACCAAGGGGGTTTATAGTATTTCACCCAAATGAAAATGCACTAAACATACAATGAGAGACAATTGTATAATCTTGTCTTATTCTATACTATCTACTAAATTAAACGCATTCTTAAAATGAATAAAAAAAAAATCAAGAACTCAATCTTTAATATTTTACATTTTAGCATAAATAATCCATCATCAGGCCAGCACAATTTAGAAAAAAAAAAACCTTAAACAATAAATCAAATTGCTCCTCATCCCTACCTTTTCATCTTCAACATATAAAACAAGAACTCATTCCAAGTATCAACAGGACCAGGCAAGCACCAATGCACACAGTCAGCAATTGTCACATTCTCATGTGGCCAATGCCCATAATGATTTGGATGTCCATCTGGCCTCACCACCATGGCTTCAGTTACGTCTAGCAACCTAAACTTCAAAACCCTTTTCTTTCCTTCTCTTTCTGCTCTCCTCAACTCCTCTTTTTGAGTCAAGTACAGCTCCAAATCATCCCCACTCAATTTCATTTCTTCATTAGAAACTGGTCCTGTCCTTGGACAACTCCCTCCTTTATTCCATTCACCATTCTCAAAATGTGCTGGTGACAATGTCCTCAAAAATGTGACCCCTTTAAAATTTTTAAGTCCTATAAGTGTCTTGAAAGCAGTCCTAAAAACCCTTTTGTAGCCATAGAACATAGTGAGGTTCTTGATGGTGTTTTTGAGGCACAAATGACACCCGACAACCTTGCCATTTTCAAAAAACACTTGGGGTCCATAGAACCATCTTCCAGCTGAGATGATCACATAGTCAAATGCCTCAATTTGAGTTGCCCAAGCATCATTTGCCTCATCTAAGTAAAGGTTCATTAGGTGGTTGTAGGGTGGGCCATTAGGGTCTGTGTCAATGGCTTTAACCAAATGAGGTGACCAGAAGGATGCTAGTGTGAAGTTGTAAGTACCATAGTACCATTTCATGAATCTTGAATCTGATGTATACACATCTTTAGGATAGATCACCTGCAAGGACAAAAGTATAATAAGGAAAATAATTCATTGCACAAAGTTTCAATTGTCAATAGGAGTTAGAAATTTGCATATGTTTCTTGGTATATCAGGGTTTTTAGAAAATGAAAAAAGAAGTCAAATTTATAATTCTTGACACTGCATATCCAGATACTCAGATCATTAAATTATTATTAATTTAATATTTTTATTTTAAATATTATTTAATATATATTTTCTCTAGACTAATTAAAACCGATTTATCTACATTGACTAGAAAATCATAAAAAATTACTTTCCTATGGTCTCAGCAGATATGAATTTTAGTATTATTATGATATTACTGAAACATGACTTGAGGGTACAATTAATGTTGTAAGGCTTACACTGGCTATAAGGCACAACAATGACTGCATATGGTTTCTTGCCAAAGAGTCTCCAACAAATGCCATAGATTTCCCTCTTAGAAGCTCTAAGAACTGGCGTGCATCAAATAAGGGGAGCTCACATTGGTGTGGTTTCCATCTCCATTTCAAGAAATCAGTGTCGGGTCTTCCAAACTTGAGGCAATTCTGGTGATCAAAGATTTCAGGACACGTTGAATTAGTGTAGTAAGACCTGTTGGGATACGGAATCCATTTTCCATGGAATATATCACACTTATTCCCTAAATCTATGGAGTGAGTACTTTTAGGATATGGCCACGGTGAAGAGGAGGAGTTGAAGGTGTAGAGAGCAATAAGGGTAGCAAGAATAAGGAAAAGGACTAGTGGGTGAACTTTGGTCATGGCAGGTTAAATGCCAAAGAATCGAAGTATAATTTAAGAAAAATTAGCTACAGAAATATGTATATGACACATCAATGTAGGTAATGTGTGCACCTCAATGATGAGTAATATATAAAAGACTTGAGGGAGAAGGGATTCGGAGATGCATCATATCCGAGTCAAAGATATAATAGTTGCTTATGTATGAGTGAGTAATATAGGCCAACTTGTTCGGCGTACGTAGTCTTTGGAAGTGGAGGAATGCAACATGTGATTAAGTTAGAATGTGAATTCAATAATTGCATTTTATTTGCGAATTAAATTGAGTGTTTGGAGGATTTTTTTTTTTATGAAACTATTCAATAGGGTATTTTTTAGTAGAGTGTCAAATTTTGATTCGATTTAAAAATTCAATTTTAATTTGTTCAAACAATTTGATCTGAATATGATCTAAAATGTCTCAATATTTTTTGATTCAAACCTAACCTGATTAGAATCTAATCTAAAATCAATCCAAATTGACTATCTTAATTCAATCCACAAATCGACCTGAATGACTGCATTTAAATTATTAAAATCTTTAAAATTATTTACAAATTAAAAAGTTTATATTCTATATGGGCTTAATTCAATTATTCATTTTCATTATGTATAGTTATTTATTTTAAAAAATAAATTTTGTTTAATTTATTAAGCATTTAAAAGAAAACAAAAAAAAATTAATCAAATTCTATTTATGTAAAATATATTTGATTAAAATACAATTTTAAAATTATAAAACATTTCGCATAGATAATAAAGAATATAGATAGATTTATTAAAAAAATATTTTTAAAAAATAAATAATAAATGACCAAATTCAATCTGAAATATTATTTTTAAGTGTAAATTTGAAGTCTAACCTAAATTATTGTTATATGTAAATCTGATGAATAATCTACAAATGATATGATCCAATCCTATTGTCATTTCTATTTAGAGGTCAGCATAGATTCTGGATATACTGAATCAGACCGAAAATCAAATCAAAAAATAATAAAAAAAGAAAATAATCGAAGATATCAAAATCATATCAAACCAAATTTAATCAAAAAATCAAAATATGTGTTTTACACATAAAATATAAGACAATATACTTATATTTCAAACTTATTATATATATATATATATATATATATATATATATATATATATATATATATAGTGTTTAATCGTTAATAGTAAAATATAAATAATAGAATATAAAATTTTAATATAATTTATAATTTAATTAATGAATATCAATATGTGTGTGTACAAAAAACTCAATATTGCAAAAAGAAATTTCACCTAGATCAAGAATTATCATAGAGAAAATAAGTCCCTTATATGGTTGTCAATACCTGTTTCCTTGTCAAGTATTACATACTCTTCATTAAAATCATAATAATTTTAGCAAACCATGATATTAATTTATTTAACTTGGTAATTAATGCATTAAAAATTACAAAAAGAAGAAGAAATAAGTAATAGTACAAAAAAACTCAATAGTGCAAAACAAGCCTTTAATGTCAAAAAAGAATAATTTAATATAATATTGAAAAATAAAAAATAATTTAATTAAATATGACAAATATTAGGGTGTTTGACAATGTTAAATTTATATATTTGAGGATTATTTAATAATTTCATGTGAGTAGGAGAGAGAGAGAAAAATGAAGAGGGAGTAATTAAGTATTGGCATGCAAGAACCCAATTGCTAACTAATTGATGCTACAAAGTTATTATCCAAAAAAAAAAAAAAATGATGCTACAAAGTGATGAAATGAAAGATTATGAGCAATATCAAAGAAAAGCAAAACGTGCAAGAAGTGGGCCTTAGCGTGGCTTAAATGCAAAGAAATTTTTTCTTCTTACTTACTAGTTACAACTAACAAATAGACAAAGAAGGTTGTTTACCTTGATTAGGAAAAATATGTGTATGTGGGTGATATATCTTAATATATTTTTTTATAAAATTATTATGATTTTATATAAAAATATATATGTTCTATCCTTAATCCATATGAGTGTTTGTGTTATGAATAAAAAAATATTTAATCCATTTTTAAAAAATTATCTACTATTTTTAAATTATTTAAGAAAACATATTTAATATTTTGCTAAGTTATAATTAGAATACATTTTTCATTTATACATTTAATTATATTTAATAAAAAAAAAATATACTTTATTGATTTAATGAAAAGTTTATTGTGATTATATATATGAACATATGAGATGTGATGTTTTTATTTACTGCAATCAAGAGTTGATCCTTCAGAATCTTATATTGACTGGGAAAAGCATGCATGTAAATCATATATCCTACATGAATTGTGTCTCCCACCTATGGAAATTGAAAAGTGAACTTATCCTTAGAATTTTACATTAGCTATGGGAAAATTTGTGTGGATTATATATTTGACATCGATCACAAAATTGTGTAAATTATATAACATATAATCCGTGCATGCTTATGCTACTAATAGAAAAAAGGGATAAATTTGTGTGTGCATTTGTGTTATTAATTTTTTTAAAAAAACAACTATAGGGACGAATAAGATTAGGGGTGTGGACAATTTAATTAACCAAATATTGTATGAGGTATTATTTTGAAATTTGAACTAAACTGCAGGCATTCGTCAATCCCTTATCAATTGAATTTTCTGCTGATTTTGATTTCTGTTTTTCAGTTTTACTAATGAATTGTAGTTAGTTAGACCCAAATTTGACTGAAAACCATTAGTAATGAGTTCTTTTTTGGATTAATAAGATTTCGATTTAAAATTGAAATCATAATCTTATATAAAATTAAAAAAATTGCATGTCTAACCCTTTTTTCTTTTCAATGTTTGTGATCGAAGCATCAATTAAGAAGATTACACTAAGTATAGCATTTTAAGTTACACTAATTCAAAAAAAAAAAAAAGAAGAAGATAAATGCTAAACATAGATGCTACATTCCATTGTGCAATGTATATTATATTTAGCCTCTAATTATAAATAAAAATCTATTATTCAAGCAACCATCAAAAGATTAAAGAAATGAATATGAAAGAATTGAACTTATCTAAAACTTCATTTTTCTGTCCCTTGAATGAAGCTTTTCCCCACCATATAGCCACTCATCACCACCTCCTTCCACCTTCCATCTTTAACATCTCCACCAAGAAATCACTCCATGTATCAATTGGTCCAGGCAAACACCAGTGCACACAATCATTATACAATGTCACATCTTCATGTGGCCAATGCCCAAATCTACTAGGATGACCATCTGGTCTCAACAACATTGCTTGTGTAGTATCTAACAACCTAAACTTCAACCCTCTTTTCTTCCCTTCCATTTGAGCAACCTTAAATTCCTCCAACTGGGTCACATAAAGCTCCAAATTTAGACCCTCTAATTTGATCTCATTAGTCCTAAAAGGTCTTCTCCTCAAACAATTTCCCCCTTTGTTCCACTCCCCACTTTCAAAGTGTGAAGGTGCAAACGTCCTAAGAAACGTAATGCCTTTATAATTTTCTAACCTATTAATGGCTTTAAAGGCAGTTCTAAATGCCTTTCTGTACCCATACAACATTGGCAAATCTGTGACGTTGTCGTAGAGGCAAAAATGACAACCAACGATTTGGTGGTTTTCATAGTAAACACATGGACGAAAGAACCAATGGCCAGCGTTAATTATCACAAAATCGAATTCTTCAATCTGGGTCGTCCATTCCTCATTGAACTCATCAAGGTAAAGGTTGAAAAGGCCAGTGTTAGTGGGTCCATCGCTATCTGCTTCTTCTGCCTTCACTAAATGGGGTGACCAAAATGTGGCTATTGTGAAATTGTATGATGGATACCTCCAACGTTTGAATTGCTCATCTGGTGTATATGAAACATCTATGGGATGTTCCACCTGAAATTGAGTAATTAGATTGCCATCAAATAATTATTATAGAAAGGATAAATGGAAAATTGATGAAGATGGATTTTATTTTCTAATTTCGATCGGTTACGCAATATATTGTAATGCTAAAACAAATAAAAAAAAATACTTTTTTCTTATTATCATAAATAGCTTATAAGAGAATGATATTAATTGTGTTAGAAGATAGAATGGTCGAGTGTCCCTAAACAGGACACAGTAGGTCATGGTTTTATTGAAGGGTTTGGCCACCGAACTCTGTACACAGAAGTACCTGAGATTCTAAATCAACTAATCAAATGTTTGGTTAGTACCGGAAGCTTGTCTTTACCTACTTAAAATTAAATTATCCCTAGATTTTGATCATATTTATATAGTACATTGAGTTAGTAGTAATATTAGTCATAACTACTTTACCTAATCATCAAATTAGTTGAAATGTGTCAAGGAACAATTCGACATGTAAGCATGTACTATATTATTTTAATTACTTTTTCTTTGGGCGAACTATTTAATTTACTTCACTTCTATGATTCTTACTTTATATAAACAATTTAAATGAAAGAATAAAAAAATAGAACCATGTAGTCATTTAGGGAACGATAAACTTCTGCAAAAAGAATTCGAAGTTGCAATATCATAAGTGAAAACAATATAGGATCACTTAATTAAAATTTATTGGTATATAATAATAATAATAATAATAATAATAATAATAATAATAATAATAATAATAATAAATCAATACTTAACTTATATTTTATTTACTTGAGTTTTAAAATTGCTAAATAAATAGTAGTGATAATTCTATTTCAACATGATACGAAAATGATCCAACTTGATGCTGACTTAATTTGTGAATCAACTCGAAATATTTCAATTTATGGATGGATCTATTTAATCAAAATTATTTTCTTTAAAAAAACAAAATTAAGAGTAATATGATCCAATCTAAAAATAATCTAAAACAATTATAATTCTTTTTTTGTATATTGTCATAATAATCCACTATGACTTATTCGCAATCTAAATTAACTTCATTCAAACTCGTAAATAAAAAAATGATTTAAAATGACTCAATTTGAATTTGTTCTTGACCCATTTGACACCTTTAATAAGACATTGCTGAACCATATATAATTTTTTGAGGGAAGAAAAAATTGCAATTTTTTAATATTTTAGTAAGGATAGTTTTAGATTGTTGTGATTGCACATGTCTAAACTTCACGTCTTAAAGCAAGTATCGAGTGCATATCTTTCATTTCAAGATAGAATATGAAGAAGCATTGTGTGCTTTTAAATTATTAGATCCTAAGGAAGCATCGTGTGCATATATTTCATTCCAAGATAGAATATGAGGAAGCATTATGTGCATATCTTTCATTTTAAGATAGAATTTGACTATAAAAAAGGTAGAGATTATTATTTAAGATTGAGTTTTAGGTCCGAATCGAACTAAAATGATTATATGCATATCTTTCATTTCAAGATAGAATTTGAATATGAAAAAGGTAGATATTAATACTTAAGATTGAGCTTTAATGTGCTTTATGTCCGAATAGAGTTAAAATAAATAGAACTAACTATTTAAATATTTTAGACTTTAGTTTTATTAATCCTTACTTTTAACTTAGGTTTTAAATGTGGGATAATTTCCAACACGAGATTTTTTTTTTTTTAATAATTCAGTAAAAAATTATTGAGGATTATTCAATATGTTTTTTACAAATAAATTTAATGATTCATGAAAATTAGATTTCCACAATCTCATTCCAAACCAAATCATACATATACACTTGTTGGGACGATCCATGCTACGGCCAAATCATGCCAACAGTAGATTTTGTTTTATTGTTAAAAATTTTTAACAATTCCATTGTTTTAGTTATACCTTTTTAGCATATTTCACCTAAACTTTGAATCACATAATCCGCCTTATTAGGTCAACTAATCCAGTGGGTGCATGCATGCCAATTGCCAATTCATATCCTAATGAAAAATGCGAATTTCAATTTGTGGAGAGTGACAGCTCTACATCAAAAATTTCAAAAGAAAATTACAGTGATCGGTAAGATTTGAACAATGACTTTATATTAATGTTATTGTTAGGATGTAAATATCAATCATAACATTGATTAATTAGTCAGATTGTTCAAATTTCAATTTCACCACTGGTAAATATGGTTAACGGTTCTTGTCAATTTAACCAAAGTGTTATGAGATTTTTTTTTTTTTGGAGAAAAAAAGGAATTATGCGAAATTAATACAAATTATTTCTGACTAATTCTAGTGATGATGATACATAAAAAAATTATAATGATGATAAAAAAAAGGTGCAGGAAGGAATTAATATTTGGTTTACCCTGGATAGGAGGCACATCAATGACTGCATTTGGTTTCTGCCAACAGAATCTCCAACAAAGGCCAATGACTTGCCTCTAACAATATCCAAGAACTGAGCTGGGTCGAAAATCGGTAACTCACACTCGTA
>CATIWR010026952.1:0-21095 GCA_949677035.1 Omphalea diandra
TAAGGTTGTGTGTTAGCCATTAAAACACAAGTTGTATAAGTTGGGTGTGAGCTTGAAAACACCATTGATATAGTGAAATACCCAATTGAGTGATTGGGGAGTGGACGTAGGGTCAGTTTTGCCCGAACCACTATAAATTCTTTGTGTCTCAATTGTTCTATCTTCTTCCCTTTATCTTTGTTTCTAAAATTTTTATCCACCAATTCAACCCCCCTTCTTGGTGCCTAGGGACAACAAAATAAATATGTTACATTTGTTCATGATGTGGAGCTTTACTTTAAAGTGTGTGGAGCTAATGAGAATGGTTATGCTTGAGTTCATGAAATTCAAATACACCTTTGTGTTTTAGTGTATCCTAACACTAAAACATGTTGTGATAAGATTATTTTATGATATGTTTATTTGTATGATATATATATATATATATATATATATAATCCATCTTAGATGAACAATACTACTGATCTTCAAAGCATTCTTCATCAAAACCCTCTTCTTCAAAACATAAGGAGTCAAAATCTAAAGGAAAAAAGTCATCCAAAAAACAATTTATTGCTCATGTGTGTTTTAAATGTGAGAGAGTCGGTCATTTTAAGAATCAATATTTTATGAAAGATAAAATCAATGCTCTTGATTTCTCTGATAAGTTAAAAGGGCAAATGATTAATCATCTTTTAAGCAGCTCTTTTGGATTTGAGAGTGAAGATTTTAATGAAATTTTTGTCGTTCAAACTTTTAGTGACGAGGTTTCCTTTAAAGAAGAAAAAGATTGTGAATGGGAAGGTCCTTGTATTTGCAATCTTAAATCAGTTAATGTTATTACTAAAGATACTTCTTTACTTTTTGATGCTATTAAGAAAATCGAAAATCCTGAAGTTCAAAAAGAGTATCTTTTAAAATTAAAAGAAATTACTGCTAACAAACCTGTTCAAAATTTTGAAAGATATAATATTAATGATTTTTTCAAAAGGTTTGATAAAAAGGTTTCTCCTCCAATAGTTTTTAAACTCCAAGAGGAAATCATAAACATTAAGAAAGGTATTTTAGAATTAAAAACTGAAAATCGTTTAATTACATAAAATTCTAAAATATAGTGTTTCAAGTATTATTCAAAATCAAGCATCTCAGCCTTATACATCTTATGAGATTTTCTCAAAAAGCTGAAGATATTCCAACATAAAAGTTTTTAAATATCATTTCAAAGGTTAATTATCAAAAATAGATTGTTGGTATTGACCTTGTTATTAATAATGATTTTCATCTAAACACCACTGCTATGATTGATTTAGGAGCATATATGAATTAAATTCAAGAAGGGTTAATTCCAACTTTTTATTATGAAAAAACCACTGCTTTATACCGCTAACGGTGGTAAACTCAATGTTAATTACAAACTTCCAGACGCCAAAGTTTTTTGTGACGGTGTTTGTTTCAGGTCACAATTTATTTTATTGGAAAACATTACTATTGGTGTTATTTGAGGAAATCCTTTTACTACTCTTATTTATCCTTTTAACATTAGTGAAAAGGGTATCACCAAAAATATTTTTAGAAAAGAAATTTGTTTCAAATTTCTTCAATCAATTTCTGCTAAAGAAATTAACCTTTTGCAAGAATCCTCCATTTATCCTGATATTAATTTCATTAATCAAAAGAAAGACAAATTAATTTCTCGTCTAAAGAAATAAAAATTTTAAGAATTGAAGAAAATCTTCAGAATACTTTTGTTCAAAAAAAAATCAAAGATATTGAGGAACTTTTTCATAAGAATTTTTGTGTCATTATTCCTAATGCTTTATGGAATAGGAAATAACATATTGTTATTTTATCTTACGTCAAAGACTTTGATGAAAGAAATATTCCCACTTGAGCCAAAGTTATTCATATGAATGAAGAACTACAAGCTCGTTGTCAAAAGGAGATCCAAGATCTCTTAGACAAAAGGTTAATTGGGAAATCCCTTTCTCCTTGGAGCTGTTCAGCTTTTTATGTTAATAATGTTGTTGAGAAGGAACGAGAAGTTCCTAGGCTTGTAATAAATTATAAGCCTCTGAATAAAGTTTTAGAATGGATCAGGTAACCCATACCTAATAAGAGAGATCCGTTAAAAAGACTTTATGATGCTAATTTTTTTTCAAAATTTGATATGAAATCAAGTTTTTGGCATATTCAAAAAAAAAAAAAAGAATCTGATAGATGCAAAATCGGTTTTAATGTTCCTTTTGGTCACTTTGAGTGGAATGTTATGCCTTTTGGTTTGAAAAATGCTCCCTCAGAGTTTTAAAGAATTACGAATGATATCTTAAGTGATTGCAGAGATTTTTCAATAGTTTACGTTGATGACATGTTAATTTTCTCAAAAAGTATTGATCAACATTTTCATCATTTAGAAAGGTTTCTCAAGGTTGTTTAAGACAATAGTTTAGTAGTGTCTACACCAAAAATGAAACTTTTTCAAATGAAAATCAGATTTTTAGGTTACACTATTTTTTAAGGCATTATCAAACCTATTGATAAAGCAATTGATTTGCAAATAAATTTCCCAATGAAATTAAAGATAAAAGTCAGTTTTAAAGATTTTTAGGATGTATTAATTATATGGCTAATTTCTATAAGGACATCCATTTACTTTGCAAGCCTTTATTTCAGCGTTTGAAGAAAAATGTTTCTCCTTGGACTTCATAGCATACCCAAATTGTTAAGACCATTAAGCCAAATGTCAAAAACTCCCTTGTCTTCTATTCCTCACCCTGAAGACTTTTTAATTGTTGAAATAGATGCCTCTGATATAGGCTTTGGAGCAATTCTTAAATAAAGACTTCCTGGTCAAACCATTGAGTCGTTAGTCAGGTATCACTTAGGCTCATGGAATGACACACAGAAAAAAGTACTTTACTATTAAGAAAGAATTACTATCCATTGTTTTATGCATTACTAAGTTTGAAGATGGTTTAGTTAACAAAAGATTATTGATTGCTTTGCTGCTAAACATGTTTTAGAAAAAAATGTTAAAAATTTTATTTCACAATAAGTCTTTGCCATATGGCAAGTATTTTAAGTAATTTCAATTTTAATATAGAATATATAAAAGGAACTTCAAATTCTCTTCTGAATTTTTTAATAAAAGAATTTTTGTAGGGATCTTCAAACCCATAACATATTCGCCCCATTAGCCTCCAACATGTCAAAGAAAAAGATTTCAACCATGGATTTGATTCCCTCATTTTCCTCAAATCGAAAGCCACCCACTACTCTTGTTAATCCATCTTCTTCATTTGTTGGGCCCTTAACCACCAATAAGAAGAATAAAAATAAAAATAAAAACAAAGAAAAACCTATTCTATTCTCTCAAGTTATAACCAAAGAGAAAGAGAGTTGCTCTTATTTTCAAAAAGCTCATATGTTAAGGATTTGTTACCTTAAATTGAAAATGTTAGCAGAATCCTTCCTTGCTATAATTCAAAAATTGTTTAAGACCAATTTCTTTTACTTTCCCTAAGATCTTAATAAAACTAGATTGTTTTATGAGTTCATTTTAGTTGATTCAAAATCAAACGAAATCGAGCATGTTATAGATGATGATGGACCAAGTAAGATCTCTTACTAGAAATGTAAGATCTTGAAAGTCCTTATTGTAATGGATTGAAAAATTATTTATGAAGAAACAAAATTTTCAAAACCCTATCTAATTGGTTACTCTTATCTTGATTACCAAGATGCATGGTTCTTAGCCTTTTTAGTTCGACCGTTAATCACTCTTGATTCTTTTACTTTACCAAAGGACTGAATGTTACTTTCCTATGGTTTCAAGAATGGTGGTTCTACTTCAGTTGGCACCACATTTTGGCTCCAATGGTTTTCCAACAAGAATTTCATGAATTTTTAAGCATGGTTAAAAGAACCACCCAAGATCCCCTGCTATCTTTTACTTTAATTTTTGGCAATCCTTGGATATTAACTTGGAATTTCAAAACCGCTAAGGACTGCCCATCAGAGTGGGAATTAGACCATGAAATTACCACTTTATGGTGTCATTTTAATGTTAAATGGTGGATCAATTTTAAGAATAACCAAGTTGATAAAAATACTGCCATCCAATGGTTTACGGCTTGTAGTTCTGTAGCTCCTATATGAAATTTCTTTCAACTAAGAGCAAAATTCAAGCTACTTTTTCTACTACCTCAGATAAGAAAGAATACAAGCAATTATAGTTAAAAGCCCTTTCAAAAATTTTAAGTGATAATGAAGAAGAAGAAGAAAAGGAATTTGACTATGCCCAAAATAATGAAGATGACTGCTTTCGCATTCAGTTAGAGTCCTCATGAAGAATCTGCCAGTTGTTACTCATTTACTGTTACTTTACTTTTGTCTGCCATGAATGGGATTCCTGTTCCCCACTCATAAAGACATATCTTAGGTAATCTTTTATATTTATCTATTAAGAATCTTACTTTAGACACATGTTACGTATCTGTTTCCCACTACAAATTTTAAACTCTCTTAAGTTCATGGATTTCAAAGTCTGTTAAGTCCATGTAGACTATAAATACGTGTTCATTTCTTGTAACAAGGTTGAACTTGGTTAGAGAATCATAAATCTTTATTGTTCTTGCCTTCCTCTATAGTCTGTAAATCTCTCCTCCTCCTGCTATACACACACACATACAAAAACACACACACACACACACACACACACACACACACACACATAAAAAAACACACACACACACATATAAAGAGAGAGAAAGAGAGAGAGTGACACACACACACATATTGCTTTGTGTATAGTTAGATTCTTCCTCATCCTCCTTATCACTTGAAATTTCTAATAATGCTTTCAAAAGTAGTTGTTTATATTCCTTCTTATCAAAGGCAGTTGAAAGAGTGGCTTGGATTTTACTTTTTTGTGGAAAGGAACTCCATATGCTCCACATTTTTACTTGGTGCAATAGGGGCTTCTCTTTCTCTAAACCACTTAGTCATAATATTTTTGCATGCTTAACTATTTTTAAAATTGATCCACTAGTTAACATTGAAATGTCGCCATAGAGTAAGAATTTCGTGATCTAATTCCCACTCGGGAAGACATTTTTTGGTTGTTTTAAAATTCCATGTTAAGATCCAAGGGATCCCAAAAATGGCAGTGAAAAAGAGTAACAGGTCCTGAGAAGTTTTACTAATAATTTTTAAGAATTCATGAAATCCTTCTTGGACCACCATGGTGCCAAGGTATGGTGTCAGCTAAAAAAGAACCATCAGTCTTGAAACCAGGTTGGGTAAGTAACATTTTGACTTTTTGCAAAGTAAAAGAACTAAGAATGGTTAAATGGTCTAACGAGGAAGGCTAGAAACCAAACATCTTGGTAGTCAAAATATGAGTAACCCAGTGGATTAAAAGGTTTAGAAAATTTCTTTTCTTCATGGATATTCTTCAAATCTTTCACGTAAAGGATCTTAAAAATTTTACATTTTGAGTAGGAAATTTTTTTAGGTACCTGCTCATCCATAACATGTTCTATCCCAGCAGATTTAAAGTCTACTAAGATATATTCATAAAAGATTCTTGTTTTGGTTAGGTGAGAGGGAAAAAAGTAAAAATTTGGCTTAAAATTTTTTTGAATAGTAGCAGGGAAAGATTCTGCTACCATTTTTGGTTCAATGAAGCAAACTCTTAGCATACGAGGCTTTTGAAAGTAAGAGCAACTTTCTTTTTCTTGAGAAAGAGCCTGAGAGTAAGGAGGGGCTTTTCCTTTTGTTTGTTTTTATTTTTCTTCTTACTGCTAGAAGGTCCAGGACATAAAGAAAGATTAATAAGAGTAGTAGGTGTTTTAAGGGTGGATGAAAAAACAGATAGTAATTCAAGGGTGGTTAACTTCTTTATATATATATATATATATATATATATATATATATATTCTAAAATATGCTTAGCATCTGAACAATCAATTCTTAACAAAAATCTTTTATTTACTAAATCATCTTCAAATTTAGTAATGCATAATACAATGGTAAATAATTCCTTTTTAATTATGGAATGCTTACTATATATGTCATTCCATGAGCCGAAGTGATACTGACTAACAACTTATGGTTTGATTTAGAAGTCTTTGTTTAAGAATTCCTCTGAATCCTAGATCAGAGGCATCAATTTTAACAATTAAAAAGGCTTTAGGGTGAGGAATGGACAAACAATGAAGTCTTTTAACATTTTTTCTAATGGTCTTAAGAGTTTGAGTGTGCTTTATAGTCCAAGGAGAAGCATTTTTCTTCAAACGCTGAAATAAAAGCTTACAAAGTAGTATAATGCCCTTATAAAAATCAACAACATAATTAATGCATCCCAAAAATTCTTTGCAATTGATTTTTGTCTTTAATTTCATCAGGAAAATTGTCAGCAAATTCAATAGCTCTATCAAGAGGTTTGATAGTCCCTTGAAAAGTAGTATGACCTAAAAATCTTATTTTTGTTTGAAAAAGTTTCATTTTAGGTGCAGGTACTACTAGACCATTATTTTGGATGACCTTGAGAAACAGTTCAAGGTGAACAAAATCTTGATCAATAGTTTTTGAAAAAAATTAGAACATCATCAATATAAATTATTGAAAGTTCTTTGCAGTCGCTTAAAATATCATTCATGATCCTTTGAAATTTAGAAGGAGCATTTTTAATTCCAAAAGGCATAACATTCCATTCAAAGTGACATTAAAACAGCTTTGTGTCTATCAGATTCGTCAATCTGAATTTGCCAAAATCTTGATTTCATAACAAAATTTGAAAAAAACATAGCCATCATAGAGTCTCTTGAGAAGGTCTCTCTTATTAGGTATTGGGTACCTAATGCACTCTAAGACTTTATTAAGGGGCTTGTAATTAATTACTAGTCTAGAAACTCCTCATTCTTTCTCTGATGCATTATTAACATAAAAATCTAAACAACTCTAGGGAGATGATGATTTTCTAATTAATCCTTTGTTTAAGAGATCTTGAATCTCCTTTTGACAGTGAGCTTGAAGCTCTTCATTCATATGAATAGCTTTTGCTCTAGCAGGAATGTTTCTTTCATCAAATCTTTGGACATAAGGTGAAGTAGCAATACGTTGTTTTTTGTTTCAAAAGGCATTAAGAATAGTGACACAAACTTTTTTATGAAAAAGTCCCTCAATTTCCTTAATTTTCCTTTGAACAAAAGAATTTTGAAGATTATCTTCGATTTTCAAAATCCTTATTTCTTTTGTTAAAAAAATTGATATATTTTTTGTTTTGGCTAATGAAATCAACAACAAGGTAAATGGAAGATTCTTGCAACAAATTGATTTCTTTGGTCGAAATAGGTTAAACAAATTTGAAACAAATTTATTTTTGAAAAATATTTTTAGTGATACCTTTTTCGTTAATATTGAAAAGGGTAAATAAGAGTAGTGAAAGGATTTCCTAAAATAATTTAGATAAAATAAATTATGATATAAAACAAATGCCATCATAGCAGACTTCGACATTAGAAAGCTTATAATTAACAGTAAGTTTTCCACCATTGGCTGTGTATCGCCTTTCAATGGTTTTTTCATAATAAACAGTTGGAATCAAAGCTTCTTAAATGCAATTCATGTCTGGTCTTGAATCAATCATGGCAGTTGTATTTAAATGAAAATCATTATTAATGACTAAATCAATAACAACAATCCATTTTTGGTAATTAATTTTTGAAATAAAATTTTAAAATTTTTATGTTGAAATTTCTTCAGCTTTTTCAAAAATTTCATAGGATGTACTAGGTTGAGAATTTTGAGATTGAATAATGTTAGAATCACTATATTTTAAAATTTTTTGTTTAATTAAACTATTTTCATTTTTTTATTCTGAAATATCTTTCTTAATTTTTTTGATTTCTTCCTATAGTTCAAAATAGTAGGGCAAGAAACCTTTTTCTCAAATCGTTTGAAAATATCATTAATATTATATCTTTCAAAATTTGAAACAGGTTTATTAGGAACAATTTCTTTAAGTTTTAAAAGATACTCTTTGTGAACATCAGGATTTTCAATCTTTTCAATTGCATCAAAAAGTAAGGAAGTGTCTTTAGTGATAAAATTAATAGATTTAAGATTGCAAATGCAAGGTCCTTCACATTCACAATCTTTTCCTTCCTCAAATGAAACCTCTTCATTAGAAGTTTGAACAATAAAAATCTCATTAAGATCTTTACTATCAGATTCAGAGGAACTGCTTAATAGAAGATTAATCATTTGCTCTTTCAATTTTTCAGAAATATCAAGAGCATTAATTTATTTTCATAAAGCATTGATTCTTAAAATGACTGACTCTACCACACTTAAAACATACATAAGCAACATATTGTTTTTTAGAAGCTCTTTTTCCCCTAGATTTTGACTCCTTAGTTTTAGTGGTAAAGGGTTTGGATGAAAAAGGCTTTGGATATTTATAGTATTGATCATTAGAAAATGATTTCTTAAAATTGTTTTTTGAAGTGATAACAGAAATCCTTGGTTGAGTATTAGAAGAAAGAGTACAAACATTTAATTTTTCTTGAATTTTTTGCAAAATATCTTTTTCAAAAGATAATTTACAATCATCATGAAGTTAGGCTAGTTTGAAAATAGGTTTAGAAGGATTAATAGTAGTTATGCTGCTAGAGGTTGAAGGCTTAAAAGAGTTACAAACCTCTATTCTATCCAATTGAACAACAATTGAGTGTAATATTCGGTTAGTGTAGTTATTTTGAACCTGAATTTTTTAAATATCTCTTAAAGAGGATTGTTTAATGTTATCATCAATAACATTAATTTTCTTAAAAGGTGAACAAATAATTTCCCTATTTTGAAAATTTATTTTTATTTCCTCAAGAGGAGGGTTGACACTAGAAACAGTTTCTCCTGCGGTTTTAATCCAATTTTGAGTAATTCTTTCATTAACACAAATTTCTTTGAAAGGAAAATCTATTATTTCCAATTTACAGTACATAGAAAACCAAATGAAATAAGGAACATTGCAATTGATGTCATTTAAAAATTTTGGCCAGAATAACAATAGAAGTAAAAGTAATAGATGGGCTTCTAGGAAGTTTTGACGCAAACTTTCTACTATTCTAAAAATCTAAAATATTTTGAACAAAGGGAGCAAATTGGATCCGAATGGATCTGTCAGATCTTTCGCTAACACTGGATAGACTAGATCCGATTTCAATAGGTTTGAGATTAAAAATATCTTCAAGATCCTAAGTTCCAGCTTGGCTTAATTCATGCCACCTAAGTCTTTTGGGAACATGGATCTTGTTATGTTGAGAGTTGGCCTCAAAGACCGTAATCTCATTTGTTAAAAATCTACACTTAGATCTAGTATCTATGCTAGTTGTCATAACGTTGTAATAAACTCTATAGATGATGGCAATTGATTCTGAATTAGAAGTAAAATCAATATTTTTCAACTTAATAGTTAAAGATAAAGTATCCATAATTTTTCCATCAAATATAGACACGAATAAATTAGGATAACAATTAAAATAGATTGGTCCATTGGCTAGATTGGATTCGGCCATGGCCACAATAGAGTTTAAAAATTTTTGATGCCTAGCATCCCTTAAATAAAGAAATACAAGAATATCAAGGCCAAATCTAAATAATGGTTTAATAGTAACCTGCATCATACCAAGATGAATAAATTAAAATTTTTCTCGATATTTTAAAATAGCATCAGGTGAAAGTAACTAGATATTTTCATGTTCATGACTTACATAAATTGTTTGCTCAATTTGATTAATAGCGTAGTCAGGCATGAAATCAAATGAACCAATTTTATAAGTTCAACTAACATCCTTTTTGGGAATCGACCAATTATGAAGTTGATTCTCAATTTAGGTCATATTAACTTCTACAGAGTTTAAATCAGCATATAAAGAATATTCTTCTAAAAGTGAACTTGGAGCATTTAAAGAGGAATGAGATAAAGATGAGAGGGAGGTAAGATTTCTAAATAATCTATTCATATTAGCTGAACTGGGTAAATAGTAGGGACAATTTATGCAAGGGTATGCATTAGTGGTATTACTAAGGGACCACCCAAACAACAACAGGTTAAACGGGTTGACCAATACTTAAATGACCAGCTGACCAATACAGTAACAACACAAATGTTACTCAAGAATACAACTGGCTCTAATACCAACACAACATATTGTTACTTTACCTTACATCAAAGGATTTGATGAAAGAAACATTCTTACCACAACAAGAGCTATTCACATGAATGAAAAGCTTTAACCTCACTGTCAAAAGGAGATTCAAGATCTCTTGAACAAAGGATTAATTAGAAAATCATCATCTCCTTGGAGTTGTTCAGCTTTTTATGTTAATAACGTAGAAGAGAAAGAATGAGGAGTTCCAAGATTAGTAATTAATTACAAGTCCCTTAATAAAGTCTTAGAGTGGATTAGGTACCCAATACCTAATAAGAGAGACCTTCTTAAGAGACTCTATGATAGCTATGTTTTTTCAAAATTTGATATGAAATCAGGATTTTGGCAAATTTAGATTGAAGAATCTGATTTAATGTCCCTTTTGGTCACTATGAATGGAATGTTATACCTTTTGGACTTAAAAATGCTTCTTCTGAATTTCAAAGGATCATGAATGATGTTTTAAGCGACTGCAAAGAATTTTCAATAGTTTATATTGATGATGTTCTAATTTTTTCAAAAACTATTGATCAAACATTTTGTTCATCTTGAAAAGTTTCTCAAAGTCATCCAAAATAATGGTCTAGTAGTATCTGCACTTAAAATGAAACTTTTTCAAACAAAAATAAGATTTTTAGATCATACCATTTTTCAATGGACTATTAAACTTATTGATACAACTATCAATTTTGCTAACAAATTTCTTGATGAAATTAAAGACTAAAATCAATTACAAAGATTTTTGGGATGCATTAATTATGTTGCTGATTTTTATAAGGGCATTACACTACTTTGTAAACCTTTATTTCAACATTTGAAGAAAAATGCTTCACTGTGGACTATGGAGCACACTCAAACTGTTAAGACCATTAAATAAAGTGTTGAAAGACTTTCTTATTTGTCCATTCCTCAACCTAAAGCCTTTTTAATTGTTGAAACTGATGCCTCTGATCTAGGATTCAGAGGAATTCTTAAACAAAGACTTCCTAATCAAACCATGAAGTCGTTAGTCAGGAATCACTCAGGCTCATGGAAGAACATGCTAAGTAAGTATTCCACTATTAAAAAAGAATTACTTTCCATTGTGTTATGCATTACTAAATTTGAAGATGATTTAGTAAATAAAAGATTTTTATTAAGAATTAATTATTCAACTGCTAAGCATATTTTAGAAAAAGATGTTAAAAACTTTATTTCAAAACAAGTTTTTACCATATGACAAGCTATTTTAAGTAATTTTGATTTTGATAGAAAATATATCAAAGGAGTTTCAAATTCTCTTTTATATTTTTTAACAAGAGAATTTTTCAGGGCATTTCAGACCCACAACCGGTTCGCTCCCTTAGACCCAACCATGTCAAAGAGAAAGATGACAATCATGGACTTGATTCTAGCCTTTACATCAAGCCCAAAACCACCCACTACTCCTATTAATCCCTTTACTTCTGCTGGTCCTTTGTCCAGTACTAAGAAGAGTAAAAATAAAAATAAAAATAAGAATAAAAAAAAGGCCCCGCTCTACTCTTAAATGGTAGCCTAAGAGAAAGAGAGTTGTTCATATTTCCAAAAGCCTAACATGTTACAAATCACTACCTCAAACCCAAAATGATAATAAAATCTTTTCTTGCAACCATTGAAAACTGTTTAAGCCCGATTTCTTATATTTTCCTCATCACCCTAACAAAATAAGGTTTTTTTTATGAATTCATTTTAGTTAATTCAAAGTCAACTAAAATATAGCATGTTATGGATGATGATGAACAGAGTAAAATCTCTTACTTGAAATGCAAAATTCTTAAGATTCTTACTGCTAAAGATTGGAAAAATGCTTATGAAGAAAGAAAGTTTTCCAAACCTTACTGTATCAGTTACTCTTACCTAGACTACAAAGATGCTTAGTTCCATGTACTTTTGGTTTGTCCATTTAATCACTCATGGTTCTTCTATTTTACAAAATGACTTAATGTTACTTCCCTTGCATGATTCCAAGAATGGTGGTATTACTTTAGCTGGCACCATACTTTTGCCCCTTTAGTAGTACAACAAATATTTCATGAGTTTTTAAGCATGACTAAGAAAACTATACAAGATCCACTACTCTCTTTTACTTTAATCTTTGGAATTCCATGAATTCTAACATGGAACTTAAAAACTACAAAAGATTATCCCTCAGAGTGGGAACTAGATCATGAAGTTATTACTCTTTGGTGACACTTTAATGTTAAGTGGTGGATTAATTTTAAGAATAATCAAATGGATAAAAACACTGTAATCCAATGGTTTAGGACAAAGAACATTATTTCTCCTCATTCTAGTGTTAAACATATGGAATTCTTGTCTACAAAAAGTAAAATTCAAGCCAACCTCTCATTAGTTTCGGACAAGAAAGAGTATAAACAGTTACTTTTAAAGGCCCTCTCTGAAGTTTCTAGTGACAATGAAGACGAAGAAGGAGAGGAATCTAATTATGCACAGTCAAATGAAGATGATTGTTTTGTAATCCAGGTCGAATCTTCATAAAAGTTTACAGCTATTACTTTTGTCCCTGTTAGCTTATTTTGTATACCATTAAGGGACACGTGTTAATTTTATCTGTTAGGATTCTTTTCTTGTCTGCCATTTGTAAACTATTATTTTTGGCTAGACACCTCTTATGCTTATTTATTAAAAATCCCATTACGAATTTCAAACCTTGTTAAGTCCAAATCTTTTAAGTTTATATATAGTTATTCATTCCTTATTTCAAGGTAGAACATAGATAACGAGAAGCATAAATCTCACACCTAACTTTTACACTTTGTCTTTTCAAGGCTCACACAACAACCTTTGCACTTTATGATTTCAAGGCTCACACAATAACCTTTACACTATGTGTTTTCAAGGCTCACACAACAACCTCTCTTTAAGTGTTTTCACAGGCTCACACTATAACCTTTCTTACATTTGGTGTTTAATGCTCACACCCAACACTTACAATCTCATAAAGAAGAGAAGAAAATGAGTAGTAAAAGATTGAGAGCTTTAACACAAGTAATGAATTTTGTAACTTCTTCTTTTATCACTATTTGGTGGAGTATTTATATCCCATACCCACTATAGAGACGTTAGACTTTAAAGCTCAATAAATCTCTAAGACATGCTAGGTAGATTCTGCATTAATTACATGTCAAGCAGGAGTCGCGGTCGCTAAATCCAAATTTCCATACAGGAACTAAAAATTATGGTGAAAAAATCCATTTGTGTCTAACGACTAGTCCATGTGGCAGCTTCTCATTGGTCCATTAGGAAAATATAGTCGTTGTAGTCTAACTGCTTACAAAAGTCGTGATCACGATTCTTCCTTATACATGGTGTAGCTCAGGATGTGAATTATTCTGTTTGAAAGGCAATCTTCTTCTTGTTAAATCACGGTCATTACCTAAAATGTTGTCCTCGTGAATTTTGTTCTCCAATGAAAACCTGGGACATTTGATATGCTATGAATGTGGACTGGCTTCCCTCTTTAATTACTTTGAAAGTCGTGATTGCGATTGAGGCATGACACAAACAACGAATTCGTCTGTGACTTTGGAACATCCATCTTTGGATGAGTCACGACATCAAAGATGCCCGCAAATCCCTCTAGCTGAGTTTCACCCTTTCTTTGAACTAGGTCGCGGTCGCGAATTACAAACCACTGACCACGAATTTGGATGAACTTTGCCTTCTTAAAGATTATGCAATCCTTTCAACTTCTAATTGAAATCTAACTTAATTTCTGTAAAACAACACTCAATTGAAAACATTAGGATTGATTAGTCTCCTTTCTCAAGATTAAAAGATGCCAAAGACTTAAGATTAACCATCATAGTCTAACAATCTCCTCATTTTTTATTTTGACAACCTAGATTGATCCTAAGGAAAAATAATGCAAAAATTGAAGTTGGAGTGTAATATGATTCATTGAATACTTAAGGTAAAATTTCCTAAGCATGGCATTCAATCATTCAAAGTGAAATTTCTAAAAATCCTAAGTATGATAGTATGATGCTTCCCCTCAACTTATGCTATTATTTGCAAGTTATTTTCTCTCCCCATTATACTTAGATTCTTTCTATCTCTCCCCCTTTGGGAAAATCAAAAAGAGGGTTCATAAGGGAAAAGAATACATGCATAAGTAGTTAAGTAATCATAAGGAGAAAATGCATAAACAAATAAAGTAAAGCAAGCACATAACACAAAATTTCAGTAAAGAAATAACTTTATATATATATATGTAAACTTGGAAACAAGTTGTGTGGCATCATAGTTTTTGCAAAAAAGAAAAAAAAAATACAAAAGAGACCCTAAACTAGAAAGTAGGAGAATCAGTTTTAGAAAAGTCTTCATCTTCACCCTGATCTTCACCTTCAACCTCATCTCCATCTTCTACTTCATCATTGCCTTCTTTTTCATGAGTATCATCAAACTCTATAAAGTCTGGAAGATGGCAATGAAGGACTCCCAATTTCTCTTGCAAATCGACCATATCACTATGAAGATGAGATAGGAACAAAAATCTCCTTTTCATCATCCTCATCAACTTATCAAGCTTCTTGTTGATGGTTGCAAGGGAGAGTTTTGCCTTAGGCTTTGGTTGAGGAGGGATGGATGGAGCTCCTTCTTTAATAGCTAGCCTTTTTCTTTTGGAAGCTTGTGAAGTCTCCATTTTCTTTGCTTCAATGGCACTTAGGGTATACGCATAGGTGTCTGGATGAATAGCCTTAGCGTTGATAAGGTAGCTGAGATCAAGGAAGTTTTATGAAGGGAGAAGTTTCTTGGTGAGGAATTTCTCATTTTCCTCATCAAGTGCTCCTACAAACTGATAAATGGTTGTGATATATGAAGGTAAAAGGAATTGGCTCTTGGGTTTGGTACTCATGTGGATCAACTGATCCATAAGATACCGACCAATTTGAATTAGCTTATTTTTGACAAAGCATAAAAGAAATGCCAAGTCTTTCTATGATACTTTCTCATTGCCATCACCTCTAGCGTTTATTGAAAAGGTGATGATACGATGGAGTATCCAAAGGGGTAGGGTTTTGATGTGTTTGGCTATGGAGGATCTCAGGTCATGTTTGGTTTTAATAGATATCTTCGACCAAAATTTGGAGTAAATGACATCAAGTATGAAGATTATGAAGAAGATGCTTTCTCCGACTTGAAGATTGAAGAGAGAAGACAGTTGGTCGAAAGTAATATAAAAAGGATCGTTAAAGGCCTGAAATACTAACCCATATTGCCCCATTCGTGAATCGACTTTACGACTCAATTGGACCGTGCACATGAATTCCCACACAATTTCTTCATAACCGGGTTCATCCCAAAAGATGAACTCGTTCCAATCCAAATTGAAGAGGAAAGCATGAATCTTTGCATTGATACCCAAGGTTTTCAGCAAAAAGGTAGAGGCTATCTTGTTGGGAAGGATGATCTTGGAAGAAATGGCCTTGTATCTTTCTTTCTCCTCCTTAGTGATGCCTTTCATGAGGTAGAGAGTAGGGGGTGTAGAGGGTTGAGCCATAGTCGTGCCTTTGTCTGCTTTGGAGAGGTTTTGTGAAGGGGTGAAGAGGTTTAAGAGGTTTTTGTCTACAAGGGATAAAGAGGTTTTGTGATTTTAGAGCGATTTAAGAGAGAGAGAGAAATTGATGTTGGAAATGAAGTGATGATGTTACTGTTGAAAGGGGTTTTTTATAGCCATTTAAAGTCTCTGTAAATGGCTAGAAACAACTAGAAATGAATTGATGAAGAGATAGAAATGGTTAGCAATCAATTCAGATAAATGTCTAGGCGATTACCCTGATTGGTGTCTACAAATTCATGAGTCGCGACCGTGAATTCTAGAAAATATGAGTAACGAACAAATTTTCCTCAAGAATACGTGCTTTAACTGTAAAAAATTTGAACTCTTGACCAAAATTCATGGTGGAGCTTGATTCTCGTGACCGTAATTTGATGTTTGATAGCCGGATGACTAGGACTTATAATTTGCGACCATGAAGATATAATAACGACCATGAATTATGAGTCATCAATGATAAGAATGAAAAAATAAGTTTTAAAAGAATCAAAATTGTGATCCACATGGAAAAAAAAACCACACAGGAAATATAAGACATATAATTAACAAACAACACACAACAATCTTACATAAGATCAAAGATTTTCACTTTAGAGAGCTTCCATCAAGCATTTCCAATTCTCTCTTAATGAAGTTCAATCTTTCTTCATTGAGAGGTTTAGTAAAAATATCTGCAAGTTGATGATTTGTGTCAATAAACTCTAACACAACATCACCCTTTTGCACATTATGTCTAATATATGTGTTTGCTTATAGAGTGTTGGATGGGATTCTTAGAAAGATTAATAGCATAATAACACTAGTATTATCACATTTAATAGGCATATGATCAATCACTTTGCCAAAATCCTTTAATTGTTGTTTCATCCAAAGAACTTGGGTGCAATAACAACGCACAATAACATACTCAGCTTTTACGGTAGATAAGGCAATCGATACTTGCTTTTTCCTAAACCAAGGCATTCTCCTATAAATTGGCAAGTCCCGAAAGTGCTTTTTCTATCTAATAAACTACTTGCATAATTCACATCCGAATATCCTATGAGACTAAAGGATGAATCCCTAGGATACCATAACCCTAAGTGAATTGTGCCATACAAATACTTAAAAATTCTTTCAACAGCATTTAAATGTGACTCTCTAGGAAAGGATTGGAACTTAGCACACATACAAACACTAAAGATGATATTTGGCCTAGAAGCAGTAAGATAAAGTAGAGATCCAATCATACCATGATATCTCTTTTCATTTACCGTCTTACTTGATTCATCTTTGTCTAGTTTGATGTTACCACTCATGGGGGTCTTGGCTACTTGGCTATGTGAGACTTGGCTCTGATACCACTTGTTGGCCCTAGGCACCAAGAAGGGGAGTTGAATTGGTGTATAAAAAAAATTTGAAGTAGGGGTAAAGAAATTAGTAGAAGAAAAGATACACGATTTATAGTGGTTCGGGTAAAATTGTCCCTATGTCCATTACTCAATTCTCTGCAATTGGGTGTTCCACGAACTCAGAATGGTGTTTCTAAGCTCACACCTAACTTTTACACTTTGTGTTTTCAAGGCTCACACAACAACATTTACACTTTGTGTTTTCAAGGCTCACACAATAACCTTTACACTATGTGTTTTCAAGGCTCACACAATAACCTCTCCTTAAGTGTTTTCATATGCTCACACTGTAACCTTTCTTATAATTGGTGTTTAATGCCCACACTCAACACTTACATTCTCATAAAAAAGAGAAGAAAATGAGTAGCAAAAGATTGAGAGCTTTAACACAAGTAATGAATTCTCTAACTTCTTCTTTAATCACTGTTTGGCAGAGTATTTATATCCCATATCCACCAAAGAGACGTTAGACTTTAAAGCTCAACAAATCTCTAAGACATGCTAGGCAGATTCTACATTAATTGCATGTCAAGTAGGAGATGAGGTTGCTACTGCTCATTCGTGGTCGCGAAATCCAAATTTCCATATGGGAGCTAAAAATTGTGGCAGAAAAACCCGTTTGTGTCTAACAGCTAGTCCACGTGGCAACTTCTCATTGGTCCATCAGGAAAATATAGTCGTTGTAGTCTAACTGCTCAAAAAAGTCACGATCATGATTCTTCCTTATACAAGGCACGACTCAAGACACAAACTGTTTTGTTTGAAAGACAATCTTCTCCTTGAATTGTAGTCGCCACACAAAATGTTACCCTCATGAATTTTGTTCTCCAATGGATACTTGGGACACTTGGCACGTAACATCCTCAACCCAAATCATATGCATTTTAATTATGTTATATTTGAATATATACTTTAGATAAATAATCATTTAGACATGTGAATTGTAGAAGCATGACAATGACACTTGCACCGTTGCATTTAGGACACTTGAACATATATGTAGTGTTTGTATAGTTGCATGAAAAATTATTTTATGTCGTGTGCTTGTTATAACATCATAAATAATGGTGTTATAGAGCTTATTTTAAAGTATAAGGAGCATCTAGGAATTAATAGATGGATGGAGGTGCTTAAGGAGTGAAGAAGAGGGACTAAAAGAGGAAAGTGAACTTCCAACCAATAGCAATGCAACACCATGATTTTGTCTTGTTGCAATAGGCTTATTTTGACCCTTTAGGATCAGAATTAAGGGGTTAGACATGAGTTATAGTAGAAGAGGGAGAGAGCTAAGGAAGAAAGAAAGAAAGGAAGAAGAAGAAGAAGGAGGAGGAGAGGAAGAAGTGTGGGCTGCCTAGGAAAAAGTCCTAAGGTTTTCTAATTTTGGGACAATAGGTAAGTTAATTTATATTCTTCTCAACTGAAATTAACCTCTCATGACATGTTAATCATGCATGGTTAGAGAGAATTATGGAGTAATGGAGGTAGAGCTTTTGGATGGAAGTTGAAATTCAAGAGAATAAGATCTATTTGTGTTGGATTTTGCTGTTAGAGCAGGATATTGTACCCACGATTTCAAAACATTAGAAGAGGAATTAGGGAAATTGAAAAATATGGAAGTTGTAGCTTCATATCTCATATAAATGGATATGAAATAGTTTTGCTTGATTTAATGTGTGTAAGGAGTTATTGCTCCTTCATTAGGACTGGTTCACAACCAACCGAGATAACCTCAGTCTTTCTTTTTTCTTATATTTTGATGCCTTTATGTTCTGATTTTTACAAAGTAAAAAACATGAAATTTGTAGATTTATATCCCTTTTAAATACTTGTAAATTAGTTTTGATTGATTTTCTGTGCGAAAAGAGATATGGCTTATTGATTGGGATTGACCCTGTACCCGGATGAAACCTCACCTTTCTTTTAATTCTATTTTCCAAGAATTTGATGGCCACAGATTCAGAATTTGATGATGGTCCAAACTTCAAAGTTATATATTTATGTCTGATCTACATACATGTGAAATATTTTTGCCAAATCTATCATGGTTGTTGAGATATTATCCCTTCATCATGACTGTTTGTCAACATGTTACAAACCTGCTTACCCTGAGATTTGGTCTTTTGTTTTGATGACTTTATAAACTGAATTAGATAATGATTAAAACATGAATAATGTTATTTTATATGTTTTGTAACAGATGGTAGATTATTATTGCAATTGGTTTTGTAAAATTTGAGATACACCTAAGAATGTAAGATCTACTCAAACTGAGATAACATTGCAATAGGGAAAAATTAAAAAATTCACTACATTTTCTGTGTTTGATATTGGCTTGAAATTTGAATATGTTGTATCATTATGTGTCTAGTTTTTTTGCAAAAAGAATCAAGTAGTTTGGATGAGTATATCTAGAGTTATTACGGCGAGAGTATAGCAAGCTCTGGATGCCATGTAAGGAAAATATGCATAAACACTAGGTCCACTTGCATGAATCATGCCAGAGTTGCATAACAAGATGAAAATCTTACTTTATCATCATGGATTGATTTGGTGTATTGAAATAGGTCCTCAACATTGATGATAATAGTGGGAATCCCGGCTTAATAAGCTAGGACCGTCCACTGCTTAATAAACTTGAAGGAGGAGGTAAGTAAATAGCTAATGGTACTATACATGTGATTGGTTAAATGCCATGAACATATACTCCATGGAATGAAATGTTGTTTAATGTGATGATATTGAGGATTACATTAATGAAAAGATTATTATACTCTTGATTTATTTATTTTCATGAAACATTGATAAATTATGACTTGGGAATGAAAGTATGTGGTGATATGAGCTGCCAAAGTTATGGGTGTTGTTATTAGGCATTATATTACTGAAAATTTGGTGGATTTATAGTTGATTTGTTGAAAGCATAATACTTGATGTTGTTGGCAAGTAACACTATTCATAGCCTATGTGGCAATAAAATATAACAGCCTGTGTGGCAATAATATTTGATAGCCTGTGTGGCAACGATATCTATAGCCTGTTTGACAATAAAATACAATAGCCTATGTGGCAATAAAATATAACAGCCTGTGTGGCAATAACATTCGATTGCCTGTGTGACAATGATATCTATAGCCTATGTGGTAATAAAATATAACAGTCTGTGTGCCAATAAAATAAAATAGCTTGTGTGGCAATAACATTCAATAGTCTGTGTGACAATGATATCTATAGCTTGTGTGGTAACAATATTTATAGCCTATGTGACAACCAAAAATGAAAGCCTTTTGTGGCAGTGATGTTGACAACCAATGTGGTATTTAAGAGTAAAAATTCTTTATTTTGTGCATGGATATGATGAGTAGTTATTAATATTTAAATGTTTGTTATGTTATTTGAGATTGAAGTATCGTTATGCATTTACTTACTGAGTATGCAAGCTCACTCTTTTACATTAAATTTTATTTTAGGAAGAGTAGACTAAAGATTGCGTCCAGTTACATTTTGAAGTTGGTGTCTAGTAGTCTAATAGAGGTTAGACCAGTTTGCAGTCTATTAGTATTTAGTTTGTTTAGCCATGTATACCTTGTTGTAAATAGTTACTATGTTGTGAACAAGAGACATAGTGTAAGAAAAATAATAATAAATAAATAATAATTGAAATCAGGTCTTTTAATGACAATGGATAGACTGAGAATATTTTAATGATGATTTAAATGGGATGTCACATAGTGGTATCAAAGCGGGTAAATGATTTTGTAAATGTGTAAAATGAATGTGATATATATGATATTTGCATTGTGTTAATGTTACATACATTGGCATATAGGAGTATGGATGCACATGATAGAGCTCATACTGGCCCAGAGGTTAGAGATGAGTTTGTTGAGTCTGTTCATGCACATGAGCATATTG
>CATIWR010026955.1:0-28266 GCA_949677035.1 Omphalea diandra
AATTTTTTATAAAAATTATTTTAAAAAATATATATATTTTAAATAAAAAAATATATATATATATATATATATATATATATATATATATATATATATATATATATATATATATATATATATGTCTACTCATCAACTAGGAAATTCTCAAACTTTTGAACATTTTCACTTACGCAATGAACGATAAAAAAATGTAATAAAAATGTGAAGCGACATTATGTCTAATACATCCAATTAATTGATTTGAGAGTGATATATATACACACACACACACACACATTTCATCTACAAATAATTGCATTTCTAATCATTAGGGTCATGCCTCAACCGACTTTGATAATATTCTTCTTTATCTCCTCTCCAACTTTCCTCTCAATGACCAATCACTAACTCACTCAATGAATGTGCATTTAAAAAATAAATAAATGTATTTTAATAATAAAAAATGAAAAAGAAAAACAACAAAGATATGCCCATCAAAGGGAATTAAGTCCCTATCCTCTCAAAGATGTTAATTAGGACAATCAATGTATAATTATACAATAATATGGTCTCTAAGATTGTGAATCAATTAATATAATTAAGCTATAGACAATTAATATTGTGTAAATTTAGATTTTGATTTGAGTAATGTCAGATATAGTAGGTAAGGTATCTGTCAATATTTCTTTTCTTGATGACTTTTAAGCTACCCAAATGGCATCAAATGATTAAGAAAGATTAAGAAATAAAAGAATGACAAGAAAAGTGTTGTAGGTAATATAATAATATTATTATTTGTTCTCATGCACCCATCTCTATATGATGTGCATTTAAAAAGGCAGATTCATGTACCATAGATTATGAGAAGAAATCTGAAAAAAATAATTATCATCATCATCACTTCAATCACATACCATATGTTTTTTGTTATATAATTCGACTGACACATGGTGTTGTAGTTCTAGTTTCACTAAATAATTGTGCACTTAATTTCATTCTATAAAAAAATAGTAATGTTAAAGAATTTTTTTAGGAAAATATAAATTTCTCCTTAATATAATAAATTTAGTATAATTTAATATAAATATAAAATTTATCACAATCGAAGAGTATAAAAATATTGCCCTTGTCATTAAACTTCTAATCATTTTGATGGAGTTTTATAACTTATAATTCATCACTTTAATGACATTATTGACCATATATCAATTCATAGATCTTTTTAACGACAAGGGCAATATTTTTTAAGAAAATATAAATTTCTCCTTAATATAATAAATTTAGTATAATTTAATATAAATATAAAATTTATCACAATCGAAGAGTATAAACATATTGCTCTTGTCATTAAACTTCTAATCATTTTGATAGAGTTTTATAACTTATAATTCAACACTTTAATGGCATTATTGACCATATATCAATTCATAGATCTTTTTAAATGAGTTTAATTAAAAAGAAAATAACAACAAGTTATGCATTAATCATACCAAAACTTTCAAAGAGGAATAAACAAAAAATTCTTATGGAAGAAAAACATAACTCATATGAAAGAATACTCATATTACCCATAGATATAAGAAAATTCAATAAATAAATAGCATGAGATCTATTTATTAGGATTATGAAATTAAAAATCAAACTCACACAAATATAAAGAAAATAAAATACGTTTTAATTGATCTTATAATGGATTACAACAACTCACTTATTTTTCTTTAAAATTTATAAAAACACCAAAAAACTAACTAAACTAAAGATAAAGGAAAGATTTATGAAAAAATTAATAGATTTATTGATCTAAAGGCTACTATCAATAAAATTTACTGATAATAACTTAAAAAATTTTAATTTAGAAATCTTTTAAGAGAGAGAGAGAAAAAAAAAAGGGGAAATTTTAGTTTTTCCTAATAGAAAATTAATAGAACATATGCAATTATAGGTCAACAATCAATTTGAACAATATATCTATCTTGCCAATATTATACTTTTTTTTTATAAAAAGCAAAATATTTCATTTAGGATTATAAACTTGTAATTCTTTTTTTCTGATTTTTTAAAATTATCATTGATCTTCCGTTTAAGCTGGTAGTAATTTTTTAAAAAATTTTCTATTATCTATATGTCAATAATATTTAAATTTATTCTTTTTTGAGTAGACCTAACTTTTATCTATAAATTTATTTCATTGAATGATCTTGAGAATTTTTTTATTATTTTTATGATAGAGTTGTTCATTTCTTTTCTAATGAATTTTTATGCGTTATTATTTTATATCTTTTTAGATGGATTTATTTGTCTAGTATTATTTGGCAGCTTAAACTCTAGTTGGTAGTAGTTTAATATCAAGTGTGAAGCCTATTTTCAGTCATGAATTTATGTTTGCTGGTATCTAAATTAGTTTCGTAAAATGACCAAGAGAATGAAACATACTATTCTTATTGCTCTTATTTTTCATATTTATGAATATCTTAAATTTTTAATGAAATTACAATTATGTAAAAAAAAATAGCTTTATATGATACAGTTTTTCATGTTAATAAAAATTATCTTCTGTTTCAACAAAAATATTTTTATTAATTAAAATAAATATTTGTATCATAAAAATAACTAACTCACTATATTCTATACATAAATATAAAAAGGTTGACATTTTAACAATTTGTCATATTAACTTAAATATACTAATAAATTTTTTAATTTAGATAGCAATATTGACTCTTTCAAAAATTTTAACACTTTCACTATTAAACTTATTATTCAAGATGATTGTTATACCCTTAGAGATTTCTTATGTCTTCATTAAAAATGGAATTAAATCAAAATTTTTATTGAATCCAATCCAATTAAACCAATTTGATTTGGCTTTAATTTTTCAGTTTTAATTTTTATTTTAATATTTTTAAATATAAATTATATTATTTTACTTATTTATATTCTTAATATATATATATATATATATATAGAGAGAGAGAGAGAGAGAGAGATATGATTGTGTTGCCCATCCCTTCAGATCTCCATCAAAAATTTATACGATATAATAAAAATCATTTCATTTATGTTGAAATCTTTAATTGAATATATAAAAAAAATTATTTTTAGTGATTAAAGTTTATCAATGAAATGGCAGAAGATTCTTTTTTTATTTATTTTTAAGTTGTTTTAAATAATATTTTGTTGAATTTGTCTATTTTATTTCTTATTATTGAGAGTTTTATTTAAAATAATTATTTTTTCTTTTTTAGAGTTTTGTGTTTAAAAAATTGTTTAATAATTGATGATATATTATTAGATATTGTCTCTCAAATTTGATCTTATACTATATCTAGTATATATTTCAATAATTGATAAAAGTGTAAAATTAGTGAAAATAATATTATAACTTAATTCAATTTGTGTTTATACTATAAATTATAGAAATAATGTGTTTTACAAATACTATATGACTATTTGTGAATTAAAATTTTTTCATTACTAAATTTTTTTATCTAAATATCTAATTAATATGTGATATTACATATACATGTTATTATTTATGTCATTACATCAAGTATTCACATAAAAATTCTAAAATTACAAGGAAATAAAAAAGCATAGAGACATTGTTATATAAATTAATCGATTTGAATAATAATTTAACATATTATTTAAAATATAATAATTTATCTCTCTCATTCTCAATATAACTATGTTATTTATTATTTTAACTATTCCTTCCGTCCCAACATTATAGGCCAATTTTTTTTACACAAGAATCAAGAAAGTTAGATTTTGTGAATTAATATTTACTCTTTTTATTAAAATGTCATTTTATATTATTTATTATAGTGCATTAAATTTTATGAAATTTAGTTAAAAATACTTTAATTTTTTTAAAGTTGACAATATATAAGATGATTTTTCGTTCTTGATAAAATTTCATTAATCACAACATTCAAATGACAAAAAAAAGAGATATAAGAAATTGCTATACAAAGAAATTAAAAAGTGGCAATTAATGAGAAAGTAGATTTGACAATTTATAACTAAATCAACATCTAAATACGAAAAATTGATCTATTTTTTAAAACTTCTAAAAAAAAATGACTTATAATATTGAGACGAAAAAAGTATTATAGGTAATCACCACTTAATCACAATATAAACAATAATTCTTCTCACTGTCTTAGACAAAAACTCATCTCACTATCTTAGATAAAAGTTTCTTTTTGTAATAAATAAAAGCCAAATAATTCTTTCACAATATTCTTATTTAGAAAATTTGTCACTTCAATATACTTTAATAGTCTTTCCAATATGCTCTAATAGAATTCACATTTAATGATTCTAAAATAGAAGTCTTATACTATATAAAAAATTATCTTTTATCTAATTAAGAAATATTGTTATAAATAATATAGAAACTTATTTGATTTGATTAGGAATTTGAGTCAAAATCTAATTGTTAAAAATAATGAAATTTGCAACAAGTTGGGCGAATCCCTAGCCAGCCCACCATCGAGCTTTGTACTTATGACCCCCCTTCGCTCCTCAGACAACTAAACAGCACCACGTTTGGATTTATCCAATTCCGGATAATCATTATACAATACCAACAACTGCTTATTCTAGGCTTCCTCAACCCTTTATTTCAGATTATACAGTCTCAGTCAATCCAATGACTTATTCACCCAAAAACATTTTATCTTCTGCTATTATAAAGGAATTTTAATTTCTTGTTTGGTGTAAATTCACAGAATTCCTTTGATTGGTAAATAAAGTTCATTAAAAAAATTCATTTATATAAATAAACTTTTAATAAAATTTATTTATTTTATTTATAAATAATATGAATTGTATGAATTTATGATAAATAATCTGTAAATAAATTTTCATACTCACTTTAATTGTTTCAGATTTGATCGTTTTCCAGTTTTGTTATTTTCGGTTGGATTTTGGATTTATTTTAAAATAATATTTCGGATTGAATCGATAGGGTTATTTGTTATTCAATTTTTTAAAATTTTTTTAAATGTCTATTAGGTTATTTATGCAATATTTTCCCATAATTTGTTAAGAGGAAATAATAATTTTTTTAAAAACAATTATTTTTAGTTAGATAAATTTTACATAAAAAAAACTTGATTAAAATTTGTTATTTTTATTTAAATATTTAATAAATTAAATATAATTTATTTTTTAAGCAAATAATTATATATAATGACAATGAATAATTGAATTAAGTTCATACATAATTACATTCAAATCATAAATCATAATTTAAATTAATTCACAAACAAACAAATAATATATATAATGACATCAAGCCACTCACTGCAAAAAAATTTTAAACATTGTGATAAAAACATGTAACAAAATTAATTTTATTTTAATATGTAGTTTATCATAACAAAAATCGAATTTATTATAATAAAAAAGTAAACTTGTAATAATTTTTATGTAAAATTTTTTTATGATAATAAATGAGTATATAAGATAAATTGTTATATAAACTTTTTTCTTATAATATTTTATCATAATATCTTAGCCCTAAATTCTTGTGTCCATCAAATTACATATAAAAAAATATTATCATAATAATATTTTTTATGATAATATTTTTGTTATTACATTAAATCATTTAAAAATTATAGTAAAATTATTTTATCACAATGAATAACTTATATTCTTATAAAATAACTTATCACAATAAATGAGAAATTGTAATTTAGAAACATAAAGAGGCATAGTAAAATTAAACATAAATTTGTTAAAAAAAATACAAAACTATCACCATATTTTAAATAAAAATAAAATTAAAGTTAAATTTGAATTTGAATTTAAAATTGAATTTAACTAAAAAATTTAATTATTTTAAAAAATAAATTTATTTTTTATTTGATCTACATATATTTAATAAAAAAATTTATTTTTTAATGTCTATCAATGAGTTCGATGACTTGAATATATAAAAGAAAAATACAAATTCACTATCTAAAATGACATTTTTATATAACTCCAAAAAATACAGAATACAAAAATTATTTCAAAAAAGAATATACATTCATAAATGATGTAATAATTTTTCTCATAATAAAAAATAAAATAATAGTTTTCTCATAATAAAAATAAATTAATAAAGATACGTTACCGAGAGATTTATATCTAGAAGGATATAGATTAATTAGATGTAAATTTTAGACTTTTAAATTTAACTAAATTTAAACTTAATTAAAATTAAAAAACAAAAAAAGTCTATCATCAATTAAAAAAATAATTGATAATGATTCAAATTGATATAAAAAATATGAAAAATAAAAAAAAAGAAAAAAAAGGGAGGAGAGAAAAATCATGATTAAGGAGGAGATTGAATATTGTTGTCACTATTATAATTATAAAATTCTCCTTTACTCTAAAAGAACTTCCCTTCATCTTTTTTTTTTTAATTTAAAAAAAAAATGTCTTTTTCAACTTGTTTTACTTTCAACCTATCTATCTATCTATCTATCTATCTATATATAGCATGTATTTCACCTTTTTTTTTTTGGTCTTTCTCGGAATAATTGCAAGATTGAAGAGTAAAAATTGGGCTTTGGCGGTGATTTAACATTAATTTCTTGAAATTCATGATTTTCTTTATCATTTCTACAGGTTTAATCAAATCTTTTAATTTTAACAAAATTAGCCATGAAATTTGATTTATCAAGAATTTTTAGCTAAATTAATTTGCTAATAATTAATATATAATTATTCATAGAGATAATTTTTGGAAAAATATTCCCTTAATTTGATTCTAACAAATTCAAACTCATATGAATTGCGTGCATTCAACCATACATCGCCAATTTTTTTCCAAAATCGGTAGAATCAATAATTAATTTGTGTTATTCTGGACAATAAATGTCATAATTTCATCTCGTAAGTCAGTATCACTAATAGTCAAATGTGAAGATATAATGGTATATGTGATGATAGGATATAAAAATAGATGGATAATAAATTCTTTTAAATATATCTAATTGATATGTGAAGTGAATTCTTAAAATCATTTCAGGAGGAGCTTAATTTCAATCAACCTAGAAAAGATTATGTATTTCTTGTAGTGAAGTAACTTATGTTGTTAAACTCACGAGTAAACTCATACGAGTTTATATTTTTTATTCAAGCAAACGAGTTAACTTATCTATAGAATCCTTTTTGCAAGAAATTAATAAACTCGCGAGTCAATATAATAAAATTGATAAATTCATGAGTAAACTAGTATGAGTTTACAAGTTTACTATGCATATAAAATTTTAAAGATTGAATTTTAAACTTAATTTTATTTATTTATGTTCTATTTAAATTTATGGTTATCACTTACATATTAATCAAATATTTTATCTAACAATATAATTAAAAGCTCATTTGTATTATTTGAATTTGAATAAGAACTCTAATAAATTCTTTTAAATTTTTTTATTTCATTTTATGCAGTATTTATTGGCATATTTTGTATTGGTAACTTGATAAATATGTGATAGATATGAACTAATTTTATATATGTATATATTCTAAAATGTTAATATGGGATATGAATTTAAACTTTTTATGAATGAATTCTTATGATCTTAACATAGTTTTATGTGTATTAAATTTATAGAATATCTTATTTATATATTTCTATATGTAGGATTAAATTTGTATGAGTTTATTTATATTTTTAGATATGTATAGTTAGATTTTAAAGAATATTTTATTACATCGTAAAAAATTATGATTTTATGATTCCATTTATTTATGATTCCATTTTATTATACGAATTTATGAACCCTCCACCTTTTATGAATTGAAAAGCAAGTTTGAAATAAGAATACAACTCTTTTTTTTTAATTAATTAGAGGCCATTGATTGGGCTGGTTTTGTGCTGCTATATTTAGGATGCGTAGTTCTCCCCATTCTAAATCACTAGGCAACATAAATATGAAAATTTTAATTTAATGATGCTGATATCTTCTTCAAAATCTTGAAATTGCTAAGTTTAAACTCCAAAAATAAATGAGGCAGGTAATAGTTGAAGTATGTTGATTCACATGAACGCACTAATTGATGACAAAACTACCCAATTACAAGACTCATATGTCATGAAGCTATGAAAGTGACTGTACAAATTTGGCGGTATCTGATAGTTGAAATTTCTCTATATCTGTGCTGCTAACATCGTCAGCAATATTTGTCTTGAAATCTTATTTAAGAACGGCAATTATTGAGTTATATATATGTGTGTGTGTGTGTGTGCAACTTGCCGCTTACTATTGTCATCAGCAGCTGAAAGGATAAGATAAATTTAAAAAGCCATAGCGATAGTGAAAATGAGACTGATCCAATCACATTCTATTTTGGCATGTATAGGACCTTATATTCTGTCTACCCACAAATAAAAATTATCTTAATATGTTTGTATCCAAGAAAAAAAAAATCTAATAAAATTAAAGGTAGCTAGCACGCAGTACTACTGTGTACAGTAAGATGATATGATGTTGAACTGGGATTCAATAATGGAGTCTAACAGTATAAATGTATCAGAGCTTCATGTTCATAGTTCAACTCAATAATACAAGTTAACAGAGTTCTTGATTTCCAATTGTTTCCAGTGCAGATGTTCCCGCCTCCTGCAGGATGGCTATGCCCACATACATATAATAAATTAAGGGTACGATTTGATAATATATAGTTGTTTGTAGCTTCAGTAAGAGATACCATTATATCACTAGTAGAGAACTTTCACTAATAACTCGGTAGTTCAATGTCTGTTACATAAGTTAAAAAGTTGAATGTTTAGATATGTACCAAATTGCATTCATGTTGCTCAAAATTAAGCTCTTTATCATAAAGGGGGGGGGGGGGGGGGACTGCTTCCTCTCATTGTACCAAACCCATTGAATAAAAAAGAGTACTCAAACACAAGTGGCGTGGTGGTGCCTCAAACCTACCCTAAAGTTGGCATGCGGCTGCCCTTAGTACTGTTGATGAGTACATTTGCATATTTTGACATTTATAAAATGTACCCATATACCTGTATAATATTCTTCACGACAATATTCCTATGAATTTTGTAATAAAAAAAATAAGGGAGTGGAGGGATACCCTATATGTATATATGTGCTCAATATATAATCAAGATAAAGTGGGATTCTGGCCAATCCTTTAATGGTTTTTGTTGTTTTCTTTTTGAAGTTTTTGGTAAGAGTAACCCATTATTCAGTGTTGATTTGGCTGCATATGTCCTTAAGATGAATCCAAAGCTTTTGGCAGAAATTGCAGCCTTGTTTCGTATTGAGATGGTTTCATTATTAAGCTATACATGCATACAATTGATGAGCATCTATAGCTACTTGATGAATAAACTAAGTGGTTGACCTTAGCTAATGATCTTGATTTGTCTGATTTTCTGAATCTTGTAATCATCATATCAGAGTTCTTCTACAAGTCATGGAAATTTTGGGTAGCTTTTTTGTTAGGATCTATTTGATATATCAATTTTTTTTATTTTCTTGAAAAATGAAAAATTCCCAGTTAATATTGAACAGGGTTTGTTATTATTAAAACTTCAGTAGTGTC
This sequence comes from Omphalea diandra, assembly GCA_949677035.1. Lineage (NCBI taxonomy): Eukaryota > Viridiplantae > Streptophyta > Magnoliopsida > Malpighiales > Euphorbiaceae > Omphalea > Omphalea diandra. The sequence continues at coordinate 9,559 of CATIWR010026955.1, forward strand.
ATAGTCATCCTTTAGCCTATAGTTGCGTCCATTTATTGCACTTGTCTTTTGCTTTCCATGCCTCTTCACTTCACTAAATGCTCTTTGCCTCCCTTTTTCTTCTTGTAATCTTTCCTTACCTTTTGTCCACTGTATTTGCAGGGTCTTTTTCTCTCTGCCCTATAATAACTAGGGTTTCCTCTTTCAACTCTCACATCTCATAGTCATAGTAAAGTTCATCAAGTAATTTTCCATCTCTTTCTCTCTCTCCCAATGGTTGCGCATATAGCATAGTCTTTTCTTCTTGGTACAATCAAGGTATATAGATCTTGAAAGAGCCTACACAGGAAGGGAAAAATAAAAGAGAATAAAAAGGGCAGCATTCCTGTCCTCTCCTGATCAAAGAAAACCTAGTCATAGGAAAAAGGTAAGTACAAGAAACCTATTTATATATATGTGTGTGTCTGTGTAGATATAGATATGTATGATCCTGCTATTTTCATTCATTATCTTCATTTTCTAGCATTGCTTGATGATATACATATTATATTAAAGAAATTTTTATCAGAGATTTTAATTTCCATATGGGATTTGATTGTTGGTTAGATTATAAATTTTCAGTAAAGATATATATACATATTTCCTAGCTATAAGGGAAATTATGAAGGGCTAAAATCATTTGCACCATTGAAATCCACTGATACATTAAAACCCAGGGTTCTGTTGTGTACCACTGCAGTAGATAGGTGTAGGTATCAAATAGGCTATTTGGCCAAATTTACAAGAATCCTAACATAGAAACATAACTATATATGTTATTTTTGTATATATTCTTATTTGTTTCTTTTAATTGTTCTTTTTTTTAGTATATATTTATATATGAAGTAAATCTCCAGACGAAATATATTGTTTTTCAACAAAGACATAATGGTTTGCAGCCCAAAAGTAAAACAAGTTTGAAAAGATGTAGGAGAGGGAGTTGTATTGTGTGCTCTAGATGAAAAGTACATATGCTAATAGTCCAAACTAATTTCCCATATAAATTAAGGGTTTTTTGTTTAAAAAAATGAAAAGTGTTAAATATTTTTTTATATCATTTTCTTTTTATCTTTTCTTTATTACGTGATATGTGGTATATTTTAAAATACAATAAACATTGAGTGTTAAATTTTAAAAAATATTATATTATATGTATTTTAAAATATGTCATCTCACCGTAATAAAGAAAAAGTAAAGAAAAGATAATATATCACTTTTTTTTGAGCTATTCTTCAGTGGCACACAAACTCTAAGTAATCATGGTGATGGGCATTTTATTTTATGTATATGTATATATAGTTCATGTATTGAAGAATCCAATTTGAAGAGAAAATAAATGAACAAGATATATAAATGTAACAATAAGAGGTTGATATGTTTGGTGGATTGCAGCTAGCTAGCTAAAACATAATTGATGGCTTCTTCAAGCTATTCAAATTCTCCATGTGCTGCTTGCAAGTTCTTGAGGAGAAAATGCTTGCCAGATTGCATATTTGCTCCTTATTTCCCACCAGAAGAACCTCAAAAATTTGCAAATGTTCACAAGATATTTGGCGCAAGCAATGTGAGTAAGTTACTGAATGAGGTTCTTCCTCATCAAAGAGAAGATGCAGTGAACTCCCTTGCCTATGAAGCCGAGGCACGAATGAAAGATCCTGTCTATGGTTGTGTTGGCGCCATTTCTGTCCTTCAAAGGCAAGTTATTAGACTCCAAAAAGAATTGGATGCTACAAATGCTGATTTGATTAGGTATGCCTGCAATGAAATCCCAACATCTCATCATCAGTTTGGGAGAAGGAATATTGGTCATGGTCATGGAGGTGTTCCTAATTATGATCAAAATTCTGCTGGTTTATATTATCCTTCCCCTTGGAATAATGATCCTTGTGGTGACACAACTCAACAGAGGGGTGATCCTAGTAACATTTAGCCTTTTTTTTTTTTTTTTTTTTTGGGTTGGGGGTGGGGTGATCAGAATATTCTTAAAGCTGGGTTTGTGTATTTGGAAATTACCTAATAGGTTTAATTAATTTGTATTAATTATTATTGTATAATTAATTGTCATTGTACTACTATTGTTATTATCAATTAGGAAGAGACCAATTTAGGGTTTCTTTTTCGGAAATCAATATTAGTGTACTATGCATATCTATGCATGATTTTCTATCTTGTATAAATATTTGATCTTTTCTATCCATGAGATATGAATTTTATGAGCTTTCCCATATTAGAATTTAAAGGAGACATATTCAGAATTTTATATCTTCATTTGGAAACAAATAAAATAACACACATCTGTATTGTTGGAATTGCACAATGGTTGATTCCATACATTGATGAATTAATCACTTTGTGTTTGTTTCTAAGTACTTGATGATAGTTAAGTTGGCAAGTGGGGTAATATATATATAGATTTTGAAAATTAAATGTTCAAAATAATGTTTAACCATACATTAAATATTTTAAAAAAACTATATATTAAACGTTAATTATTAATATTATAGTGTTTTGATTAAAAAATAATAAATTAGTTATAAGTAATGATAATAAATTTTATAATTATTAATATAAAATATATTATTTCTAATAAATAAACTTAAGAGATATATTTATCTTTTACATGTAAAAGTAAAATTTACTAGTGAAAAGCTCTAAATTATATTATTTTTTATACTGAAATTATTAGATGTCTATCAACTACTCTTTATGTTATTTGCTTAAATACTGTTTTTATATTTTTTATAAACTCAAATTTTTTTAAATGCTTTAAAAAAGTAAAATAAACAACCTAAGAATAAATTTTCAAGAGTAAATTCTAAAAAATTATATATTTTCTTGATGAATTACTTAATTGAGTTAAAAGATATCTTATTATATTAGAGGTGTTTGATTTTTTTTTTTTTTGAGTTCTTTTACTTTTCAGTTTATAAAAAATGTATAACATATGTTTAATTAGGATGCCATTAATAATTCAAATTAAGAGTTGATAGGTTCTCTGACAAGTCCAATTTAAAAAAATATTTTGAAACTTTTTTATCAATTTATTTTACTTTTATAAATATAAATAAATGTCTTTGACTTTTCTTTATGTGTTTATTTCAAATTTATATTTGTATTAGTAATTATATATATAAACAATAAATACTAATAATAATTTTATTAAATACTTAACATCAGTCAGTAACTAACAATCCACAATTAGCAATAATAATCAATAACAAATAACAAACTAGTAATAGATAAAATAAATAGAACTTTAATTTAATTAGAGTTTAAATTAATTTCTCAAGGCAATTTGGAAGACCCACAACTATTATAACTCAGAAACTGAGCTGCCATAAATATATTTCTTATAATAATAACTGAATTATAATAAAATAACAATTTTCATGTTCACTTTTGGGACTACCAACCCAACACATACACATAGTTTATATATATTCAACTAAATTAAAAATATGTATGCAATCATTTGCACGTTTAGAGAATCAAAATCATGGGTACCCAATTCTTCCATCTCTCTGTTGATGCATGAACTTTGAACCATAGCTATAGCTAGGTTGTTTAATGGAAATCTAGGCCTAGCTAGATAGCCAATATTAAATAGTATTTTCTCGTTATCTTTAGATACATTAAAATATAAATTTTTTAAAAAAAATTTGCACACCAACATCACCATTTGAAGAGAGGAAAAAGCAAGACACATTTCTTGTCCAACAGATGGTTCTCCCCTTCTTTATCCAACATAAATTTATAGGGCCTAAGTGTGAACAAGTGAAAATTAGCATGTGTGTTTCTAAGAACTTTTTCCACATAATTATATATTTTTTTTCCCTAAAAGATAAAACTCATAGCCATGAGTTATAGTGTCTGCTTGTGAATTTCTTAATCTTTTGATTTTTTTTTAAAATATATATTATTTAAAATATAGGGCGTGATTATTCTCATTCAAAATATCGTAATTACACTATATATCACTTTTTTTACTTAATAAAGTGATAATATTATCCATATTATATCATGTTTCTAAATTATTTAATTACAATTATCAAATATGAATAAGCAGTATGTTCTGAAATCCAAATATCATTACTATTGTATCTGATTTTTATAATCTAATAATGATTTTATTATTTATTTTTATGCTAATTGTTTTTACTTTTCAAAGAAATTTTTAACTTCTTATGGTATTCTGTAGAATATATATTAGATTTAGCAGATTAATTATTATTGTTTTATTTTTCTTAATTTTCTTATCTTCTCATCATAGTTTAGTTGATTTATAAATATATTGAAAAAATACAATAAATAATGAACTTTGATTTTATTCAGTTATGTTGGATCGATGATTATTTCATGCAATGAATTTTCTTTTATGAATTATGATCATATGTTTTCACTTTTAAGGAAAATTTTTTTTTTTTTCTTAGTAATATTTCATTGTGTATCAATTACTTAAAGTAATCTTAATATTTGTGTAATAATAACATTTTAATACATACTATAATTATTAAAATTATTATAGCATGTTATAAAATTTTTTTATAAAATTTAGCATCTTTTCCAATAAGATTGAAAAATATATTTTGAAAAAAATAATTTCCAATCCAAGTTGAAGGTATATAATATATGGTGTCATTGTCTGAAACAGTGAGTTATACAGAAGCCTAGTAGTATAGGAAGCATAAAGGAATTATTTTCCCATGTGAGGAGTACGTAAAACAACAGAAATATAAATTGCATGAGGATCTTAATTGGATTTTTTCACTTTTCTCTTCTACAGTACATTAAATTTTTACCATCTCTTTTTAGATGTTGGACGTTTGGACCACCTCTCCTTTTGCTTCCTCAGACAACTGCTCTGGCCACCCCATACCATGTTGTGCTGTGCAGGATCATATGATGATATGTCATTAGCCTGCTGCTCATTACAAATAAAAACACCCACATTTATGTGACCATCAAAGAACTTAATATTATGATAAATTAAGGTGTGAAATCTCTGTTAATTTTAATACATGCGGTTGAAAAGCTTATGGGGAAGTGATTTTTCTTTTTGGGTATTATCATGCGGTTAGTTGGTCTCGTAGGAACCAGGACAGATCAGTTGTTAATGTTAGTTGCTCACATATGGGGAAGTGAAAATTGCTCCATTTTATAGCAGCTCATCTTATGCAGACAAAGAAAGAAAGAAAGAAAGAACTCAGCTGTGCTGTGCTTGGATGAAGGATTTGGAGTTTGGTATATGAAATTCTTCTATTTGAATTTCATTCATTTGAAATGAAGTGATATTAGAGATTTTGAATGGCGCCTTTTTATTTGTCATTTGAAAACTTATAAATTGCACATTTTAAATCAATCTATATTTAGGTTCAAATCCAAATTTATAAATTTCAATCTATCCAAATAATAGATTTTGCATATCAAATTCTGAATTCAAATCCTCCTCTTTCATCTTAATAGACTGGTATATTGTGGGTGGACCAATACTAATATATAATAATTATGCTTTTAATTGGAGAATGAAAAGAGAACACTCTTTACATATAATAGGTTTCGTTTGTTTCATATATAGTACTTTTTAAGAAAATATTTATATATTTTTAATGTTTAACATATTTAAAAATATTAGTAAATAAAAAATATTTTTCTACCTAAAGAGAAAATTAACCACTTTAAAGGAAACGATTTCTTCATTTTAAAAGAAAAAAATATTTTCAAATATTAATAAATTCATTCAATTAAAAAAATTATACACACATATTTATTGCAGAACTTATTATTATCAACTATCATCGATCACTAGCATCATTATCGATCACTATTGCACAATGCAATTGCCCGCGGCCAATAGAATTTGCATAATTTTTTGTATTTTAAAGTTTTTTCCTCATATTAACTAATAAATAGTATAGAAATAAAGTTTTTATGGTATAAATTTTTCATAATCTTATAAAATAAAAAATTAATATTTTGATATATTTCAAATACCAGAAATATCTTTTTTAAAAAAATATTTTTCATAAATAATTTTTTTGTGAAATAAACAATGCATAAAAAAACTTTTAGATATAGTCTTTTAATTTAAATAAAAATTTAAATTCACAATTCATTGGTCAATTCAATCGGTGAATACTATAATGTCTTATGTGACATTATATTACAAGACCGTGATTAGTATAATTTTTCAAAATTTAGGTAATTATAATTTTATTAATATGTGCAATTATTTATCACTTTGAATAATTTTTATTTTTAATACAATTATCAAAAGTAACTAATATGATTACATACATCATTTAAAATTTTATATTATAGCACCATACTACAATGACAAAGTAAAATTTACCCAGTTTAAAAGCATGTTTAGCATTGCTAGTAAAATTATATATTTTTCAAGTTTTAAGAGATTTTAGTTATTTTTAAAATTTATTTTTTTTTACATTCTTAGTATAATTGAATAGTTATTTACAAAAATTGCAAATTTAATATTCTTTCAAAATTATTTGTTAACTCTTAAATTCATATTGAAAATATTATCATCAACTAGTAACAATTTCTTTTATTCTTTTTTAAATATAATTTATTGGTGAAATCCACTAATATATATATATATATATGCTAAAATTTTGGTTAACAGAAAGTAAACCGTCCTTGATATATAACTCAATTAAAATTTCAATGATCAAGAAAATTGAGGTTAATATTTTTTTTTTTGAAAAAAAAATTCTTAATCTTCATAACAATGGTTTGGCATTAATGGGCAGGAAAGATAGATTACTATAGCATAAAAAAAAAATCATTGATGCTGAAACTAACAAATAAATAATGAAATAAAATTATGCAATAGGAAGAAAGAAATAAGTTCATGTAGAAAAGTTACTATTATAATACTACAAAAGAGAGGAGAAAGGGAAGTTGATAACATGAGAAAGATACTAAATGTCTCACTTTGACATGCAAAAAAACAGCATGCGCACGAAGAAGAAGAATTGAATAAAAAGTGAAGTTAAAAGGTCACAATCTCAATAGGGCCTAAAGCCTCTAGCTATGTTGAATGTAAATTTTAATTGGGTTATATTTTCATATTTTGCACGCGTTTTTGTATTTTAAATAGTTTATATATATATTTTTTAACGTTTTTGTATTTTAAATATTTTATAAAATATTTTTTACTTTTTTATTTTCATGCTATATAAGTCCTCTATGTATATTGAAAAATAATAAGTCAAATCTATCCCTTTCTCTTTATCTATATCTCAATCAACCGCCCAAAAAGAAACTATCAAATTAACTGATGACCCAACAAGTCCACGAACAAAGTGTTTGTGTTTGTGTTTGTTAGAATCCATATTAAAAAATATTTTGATTGATTGATTGATTCGACGTTTGTCTCAAAGTCCCCCCAGTGGACCTTTCCCTTCCACATGCCCTATGAACAGCATTCTTACATTAAATCAATTGGTTATCTTTTGCCTCCTGTTTGCACGTTCGCACCTCCCCAGCCCCCCACCTCTCTATTTCACTTGCTGGTGGCCTGGTCTGGTGGTTGGGTTCTCATCTTCAATTCTTTTGAGTCCATAAATTTCTCCTTTGCTTCATTTGGTGTACATCAATGATTTCTTCCACAATATATATATATATATATATATATGCATGCATGTGGTTTTTGCAAAAAATATATTTGATACATTACAAAATCTTTCTCACTGTAAGAGATTTCAGAAAATTAATTAGAAATATGTTTTTTTTTTCGCATTATTCTCTTGCATTTAAAATAATTTTATCGTCAATTTCATCTCGAATAATGCTTTTTTTTTCTCATTTTTCAAGTTATATACATTTTGATAATTATTAAATTTGACATATTGAGAAGTTTGTATATACAAAAAATTTATCGAGATTTAAATTCATAACTTTCTACATGGGTACTTACACTTTATTGAAGAAAAATAGAAAAAAAAATTGAAAGGGAATATGCATAGAAAAATTGAGTGCTAGAAAGAAGTGAAAGTACTAAGCTAACACTGTTTCTTTTGGTTCTCAATGTACTAGCAATATTAGTCCACATGACATGTCTCCTACATATTATCCGAGAAAAGAGATCTGCCATTCAAACTCATACTCAAGTAATAGCGGCCACCTATTCAATGCTTTAAGGGTGATTTCATATGCTTGTCCTGCACTAATGATTAACCATTAAATTAGGTTGAAAATTTATAATTATATAATATAATTTCATAATTGGTAGGACATATTGGTCAAATCAATAAAATTAAAAATCGAATAATGATCTTGTTCGATTTAACATTTGAAATTAATTAATAAAAAATCAATCAAATTAAAAAATTAGTGAAAATTAAAAAATTACAAAATTTGAAATTTGAATAAAAACTACATTATTTTTTAAAAAATTTTTAAAAATTACATTATTTTACTCAAAGTTTAAATATTTAAAATATTTTTTATTGCTTTATATTTTTTTAATTTTAAATATTTTTAAGTATTATTTATATATTTTAAAAAAATAAAAAAATGATCAATTGAACTATATTGATTAAATTAATCAAATCAGTCAAACTAAGAATAAAAAACTGATCAATTTGATTTTCTATTCAATTTCAAAAATACTATAAATATATTAAAAACTTTTTAGTGAAAATTGAGATTGGACTCTCCAATCTTATTTATTACAAAATTGATATTCAATTATCATGTATACTAAAACACTTTATTACAAAATTGATATTCAATTATCATGTATACTAAAAATCTAGTAATTGAATATCTATCTCGATTGTAGAAAATTATAAAATTTAATTTTGACAATTTTATTATCTTTAAATATTTGTAAAATTTTAGGGAAAAAAAAAAACTCAACCATGAAGTTACTAAGTGAATGAACACAATGCACAAATATAAATCATTCCTTATTTATTTTTGAAACCAATTATAGGATAATAATAAGGAAAAAAAAAAAAAAAAGGAATGTGCCATAGGAAGGCATCCAGATCCTACCACTGGCCTTACCAAACAAAACAAGATACAAATGGGTGACCCATGGGAACAGAAGTATTGACTGTATGCCTCTGTGTTAGTCAATGTCATAGGTCATTGTACCCACTTGACGATTGCTTATAGCATCTAAATCCTACGGATACACTTTTTCTGCTCCTTGGTCTTGTCTTGTATAATTCTAAGGCCCCTGCCTTCTTCTCAACCATTTTTTTTTTCTCACCAAATTCGATCAGTAGAAGGTGATGAAGAGTTTATTCAGGCTAGTAGATGGTTCTGACTGAGACCTGTAATGGCTGATACTAAATTGATGCATCACTTGGGTCGTTAAATCAGTTAATAAAGTGTTTTGGTGAGAGTAAAAAATAAGAATTAAAAGAAATAAGTAAATTTTATATAAAAATTAAGAGAGAAAATCACTTTGTGATTCTTGATCAACACTGTTCATAATAAAGATACTTTCTCTTTAAAAAAATAAACCATTTTTTAAATTTTAACAAATTCATTTAAATTAAAAAATAAATCATATAAACCTATTGCTGGTTGATACTAAAATCTACAAGAATTTTTATTTTTTTTAATACATTTTCTCATATCAAATTATAAATAATATAAAATGTTTATTGTCTAACTTGTGTTATAATCTTATAAATTAATGAAAATTAATATATTTCAAACATTAAAAAAATATTTTTCATAAATAAATTATTATTCATGAACCAAATAGAATTTTAATGTTTTGAAAATATTTTTAACCACAGAAAATAAATTTAAGTTCCAAAATTTTGGCATCCTACATCAGAAGAAAATCTGTTCATCAATTTTAGTAGACTTTGGAGAAAGAAGAGGAGAGACTTCTACAGAAAGGGAGGGCAGTAGTCTCTAATTGGAGCTTTCCTCTCGTCTTATGGTAGGGGACTAATCATTTTCACAAGCTTTCGGGTGTTATTAATTATTAATTATTCTCTTTTTAGCTCACTAATGATGTATATCCCCTAAAAAAAAAAAAAAAAGCAAGAAGGGCTGGGTGGGAGCAGTAGAAGACATGACATGATAGAAGAAAAAGGCACACCTTTTTTTTTTTTTTTTTCTCAAATAAAAAGAAATTTCCATATCGTAATTAAACATCACAACAGTATCTTCTCCCAAAAAAAAAAAATGACAACAGCAAAAAAGAAAACCATTTAAGGCCCCATTTATATTGGACTGTACCCATGTGCAGCAAATCCAGCCCAGATGGTAGCAAAAATGAAAAGATGGCGAAGACCTTTCTAACCAAAACCCCCTACACCCAAATTATAATCTAATATCGTGTTTAATTCAATTATAATTTAAAATTATTTCATTTTATAAATAAATTTTGGTAAAATAAAATTTACAAATAAATTTTTATATTTAATATATTATAAAATAAAAAAAAACATTTATTTCAAGTGGAATAAATTTTGTATTTAGTTTAGATACAAAATTAATAAATATTTTATTTTTACAAAAATATTCTTATTTTATTTTTAAAAAAATTTACAATATAATAAATCACAAAAAAAAATAGAGAAAGAATTAAAAAAGAAAGAGAGAGAGAATGAAAGAAATAAAGAAGAAAAGAGATAATGAAGTGAAAATAATATTTTAATTAAGAGCATTTTTAATTTAATGAAAAATTAAAATTTATTTACAAATTCTATCAAATTTGATAAATTTTAATTAGTTATAATTAATATTAAAAATTTAATGAAATAAAATATCAAATAAATTTTTATTGACATTAAATACATAAAATATAGATTTATAATTGAATTCCATAAAAACTAATTAAGGTTCTTCAACGATTAAAAAGGTGCATCTGATGATGGACAAAAAGAACCTGAACTAGCAGGAGAACTGAAAATCCAATCTCCCTTAGCAATTAGGGATTTGAGAGAACAAAGACATATAGCTCTCAAAAATTAGGGTTCGTAAATCTCAATCAGAGAGATTTTTTCACGTTTTCAATTAGTCTTCACCAAAAATATAAGCGTTATAATTTCAGCACTTCCAACAATATATCTATTTTCATTTGTTAAAAGTTATACTCTGGAAAGATTCCAGTGCTTGCTTATAAAATGTTAGAAATAACAGAGAAGAACACCAATGCTTTCACGTGGTAAGATCAGTTAATCGAAGTCAATTGATTGCTGATGGTCAAATTGTTAGAAAATTTAAATGGGAAAACGAAACGAGTTCTCTAGGCACCAATCCTACCACAACTTGGTTCTATCTGTTAAAATCAAAGCACAAAACAACAATTTTCACATAAATAAAAGGGCAATGTGGCAACAAACATTTCACCTTATTAAGCCTCCTTTTTTCTTTCTTTCTTTCTTCTTCTTCTTCTTCTTATTATTATTTTCAGTTTCTTTTGCTTCCGCACCTAAAAGATACCATGAAACTTGTTTCTCATGCAAAGCCCTTACTCACCATCTCATGCCTTACGTGTCACGACCCTGCATCTCCTCTTCTTTAAAACACCCTTCCCCTACCGACCTCAAGTACTTGCCTTTTTCTTGTTTTCTTTTCTGTGTAATAATCTCCGATCTTCAATTATCTTCAATGGGACAACGTTCACAGCCCCACCAGGTTCAAGTACACCGGTCTGAAGCTGGTTTCAAAGGTCAACACAAGGGTCCATCAGCCTCTAAAGTGCTAGCAGTGATTACCCTTCTCCCCACAGGCGGTGGTCTTCTTGCACTTGCAGGAATAACTCTAGTAGTTACCCTCATTGGCCTAGCCATTACTGCCCCACTTTTCATCCTCTTCAGCCCATTCTCGTTCCTGCTGCCATTGCCATTGGCCTTGCAGTCATGGCATTCTTGGCTTCTGGGGCTTTTGGGGCTACTGGGCTTACATCGTTTTCGTTGGTAATGAGGTACCTCCGGCAGGCCACCCAGGCGATGCCAAAGCGGCTGGATCAGGCAAAGAGGCGCCTGCAGGACTTGGCAGGGCATGTGGGACTGAAGACTAAGGATATGGGCCAAGAAATCCAGAGGAACGCACATGAAGGGAAATGATAAGGAGGAATGCAGTTGGTTTTTACTTTGTAAGGTTTAAAATTAAAAGGGCTGGGTTTCTAAGGAGTGCTTTTGTTGCATCGGAATGTTACGAGGTGGATGAGCTTGGTTCATGGGCCCTTCTTTGTTGTATTTGTGTTTTTCTTTTGTCTTCTGGGTTCAATTGTTAAATTTCCAATGTATTATCTTGTACGTTTCATCTATGGAGTTCAGTTGCATCAGAATAGGAATAAGAACCAACCCTATTTTGCCATTTCTCTATATACATAGAAACTAAAACACAATAATTCAACAAGCAATAGTTCAGGCTTAAGCCAATTTTTTTTCTACCAACAAAGAAAAAAAAGGTAAAACTTTATGATTTTACAAAAAAAATAAGGCCAATTTATGAAGCACAACAAAAATTTGGGTCCACAATGTTTCAAGGTCATTACCAGCAAAGCAGATGATAGAGAAAAAGGCAAGGAAAGACCTCGTGTTCATCATTGAGGAATATGCTCGGGTTGAGCTACGCCTTCAGCCTCCACAGTTCGAGTGTCAGCAGATGATTTGAATAATTGGGTATCCAAAATGTAAGAATTGCGGATGCAGCAACAAACATAGCCCGACGAGGAGCCCATTTCAAGCACGATAAGATGCCTATCTGGCTATTCCAGCCTGCCACCTGCAAAACAGATTCACATTGGTGATGACTTGAAAATAGTATATTGGTGAAGGAAATTTTCCCGTAAGCCTCCTGAATTCGATATAACATGTCTTTCCATGGAAAGAAAAGGCACAACTTTTTTCTGTACATCCGAAACGATTAGAGGGGATATGATTGTAAGGTAATCCTCATTTTCTTAGGAATTCTATCCCGAATCAACTGCTAAAATATTAGTTGAATGGGAAGAAAAAAAAACATTTTGTACACGTGTGACCATACCCAGTGTCTTAACACGAAACGCTGATTCATGATTTTGCTTCCCTAACATGAAAATATACAAGTCACTCAATCGGTGGTTTACACTTTACATCTTTGTATATTTCCATTTCTTTTTTGAGAGAGGCAGTTTTATGCCTATTGTAAGGCCACATCCCACTAATCTTCTTCAGAAACAAAAAAAAATATTAAGATATGATTTTGCTATAGAATTGAACAGAAAAAAACCTCCATGAAAGAAAAGATTAGCATAATTGATACCTCATTTCGCATGTTGATATTCCAGGCATGCAACATTCCATCTCCTGAGCCTGTAACAAAGAATGAGCATAGTTTTGATAAGATATACTCCCTCTGTCCTAAAAATATTATTCATTATTTTTTTTTAAATATCTCAAAATATGTCACTTTTATTAATTATAATCAATTTTTTTAATTTATCTTATTAATTATTAAATTAATAAAATACATTTATTTTCTCATCAAACATAATTAAGTATAATTATATCTCAAAATATATGTCACTTTCATTAATTATAATCAATTTTTTTAATTAACTCTTATTAATTAATTAATAAGAGAACATTTATTTTCTTATTAAATATAATTGAAAGTATAAATGAAAAAATGTATTATAAATTGTGAGTTGGTAAAACATTAAATATATTTTTTTAAACAAGGTGAAAAATGATAGGTGAATACATCAAGACAATTAAAAAGTTGCATCTATGTAGAACAACTCGTCATATTTACAAAAGCCAAATGGCAATTTATTGCATGTTAAACCCTTCGTGAGTCATATCATGATTTATCAAAAAGCAAAATAACAGATTGTATTGAGATTTACGCTAATATCAACTCATGATTGCTAAAAACTACCACAAGAAAATGGGACATACAGTCATACACAGCATTAAAACTAATTCATGGTCATGAATTACAACTTGATAAAAAGGTAGATCCCTTGGACATGTTAGCCACTAAGTTCCACCACTTCAGACAGAACTTAACATAGAATATGTTATGGCTTACAGCAGGTAAGAAATGTTATATTGTCTGTGAGGCACTGCATTTTCTTTCATCTATAGCAGCTTTTTCCGTGGTATATCAGGTTTGCATGTTTAATATCCTAATGATCTATTTGGTACTACATCTGAACTTCAGAAATTCCTAAAATATCAGTCAAATCAGGGTATCTTATTAAGAAACTCTTGCCATTGTCTGTTTTACACTAAGAACCGTCTCAAGCAATGATATTGAAGTGGTTTGGGTGTCATATTAAGGGAACATGTCATTCATAACATAAGCATCACTGATAACAGTGATGATTCATATGTAGCAGACATGGTACTTTTGAAACCAAAGCTCTGCATATTAATTTACCATTCAATTTAGCATTTGGGCATTGCGGTATTTTAAGTTTTTCAACAGACCACTTTTCTTATTCATGCCTTGAACCTATTCCTGTGGCAACAAAAGAATTCAAATGTTCCATGATAATCATGAAGTGCAAAATGTAAGTTGACAACAACAACAGAGTGAAAGATTATGTGATTGTTGATTGACTTAAAGACAGAAAAGGTCTGGCACGCAACAGTAGGGTCACAGGTCACAGAATAGAAGCATATATTGAAACTGAAAAGCAATTTATATAATGAATGATTCAACTCATCATAAATGTGAATTTGCATTCACATGTAAATCAATCTGATTAATGGCAATGGAATTTGGCAATGAATATTATTTAAATTTTCCTACGCGCAAAGAAAATGAGAACAAATGAAAATTTTGAATATAAACTAAACAAATGTTTATTTCAGGTTAATTGAATATAAATTAAGTACCTGACGCCACATACTGGCCATCTGGGGTAAAAGTTGCCTCTATGGTAGTATTTGGTGATGGTTCCAAACTGAACATATCGCTGCACAAGGGAAAGTGTTAAACAAATCACTTCATGCATACACTTATGCATCAAACAGTTGGTCAACTTACAACCAGTCTACAAGACACTGGAAAGGAAATAAAAACACACAGATTCATGCACATATGTTTATGATAATATTATTATATTACAAAAAGGCACTGTCCTTATGAACCAAAAACTGAACTACCCAAATCCATGAAGTGCGAACTAACCTCCTCTCCTGCATATGCATCAAGAACATAGATATTGTTACTTGTGGTCGTCAATAGCATTGATTTTCCATCACAGCTGAATTTAATATCACAAACCTCAGCTGTGTCTCCACCAACTAAAAAGGTGTCTAAGGGACCCTAAAATTGTAGTCATTAGTCAAACTCAGAAGATTTATACATAGTAATGCAAAAAGAGAGTCAACGTTAATAGGTAAGAACCTTGTCATAGGAATGTAAATCAAACAATTTAATGGCACCTCCCTTCCATTGCCACAGCAAAGACAAGGCCTTGATGGTCATATGCAACTGTAGGTCTACCACGTAGTCGCAGAATCACCTGAAAACTATAACAGTAAGCATAAATCACAATCATGTATGCTCCTGCTGCAGGCCACTGCTACTGAAAATAGATAATATGAACTTATGTGCAATCTCAACTGTTATTGACAATGCGCCCCATTTGAAACAACTTCTGCATTGTTGTTAAACTCGCGAGCTAACTCGTCCAAATTTATATTCTTTATTTAAGCAAATGAGTTAGTTCCCAGAAAAAATTAAAAAAAAAAAGAAGCAAACGAGTTAACTCATCTATAAAATCATTTTTGTATAAAATCATGATATACTCGCGAGTCAATAAAATAAAATCGGTAAACTCATACGAGTTTAAGATGAATGTGAAAATTTAAAGATTAAATTTTAAACTGAATTTTACTTATTTATATGATATTCTATTTAAATTAATGGTTATAAATTGAATATTAATCAAATATTTTATCTAATATATGACTAAAAGTTAATTCATATTATTTGGATCAATAAAAACTTTAATGACTTCTTTTAAAATTTTGTATTTGATTTCATGTAGTATTTTATTGGTGTATTTTGTATTAATAACTTAACAAATGTGTGATGAACATGAACTAATTTCTTTTATATATTCTAAAATCTTAATATGAGATATGAACTTAAACTTCTTTATGAACGATTTCTCTTATGATCTTAATAGCTTTATGTACATTAAATTTATAGAATATCTTATTTATTTTATATATGTAGAATTAAATTTATATAGGAGCTTATTTATATTCTTATATATGTATAGTTAGATTTTAAAAGGTATTTTACTATGCCGTAAAATATAATGATTTTATGATTCGATTTTACAATATGAGTTTATGGACCCTCTATTGATTCTAGTTCAAAGCCTTGAACTTCTGTACTTTGGTCAAACTTCACATGAAAAGTTCATGAAAATTAGAAACCAACCTGACAAGCATTTACACTAAGATCCCATATTCTGACGGTCTACAGAACCAGACATGAAACTATCATTGATTGGAGACATACAAAGGGAAACAACTCTACAACAACAAATATAATCAAAGCTGTCAGCATTTCATTCTGCAAAATATTAAAAATAATAAGTAAGAAAAGCAAAAAATCTTAGATAGTAAGCTACATGTTTTGTGAGGAAAAGGAAGGAAAAGGAGACAGCCATCTAAACTATCCTAACAATATGGAGGCACTCCCAATATTTACATAACAAAAGATAAACTCTTATTAATTAGACCATTCGCCTATATTTTGTTAAAATACATACACAACTCATTCATCAATCAGGAACTGTCATACAAATCACAATGTTTTAAAAAAACTTCTGAATTGAAATAAACTTCTTTGCATAAAGTGTAAATTACTTTATAAATAACACTTCTCCCCAAAGGTTTTCACTTAAATATGACATGATTCTCTGCTAATTACTAAAACACCAATAAGCAATGGATGCAATACAATACCTATCTTTATGCCCTTTGAAGTAACGAAGACACCTATTCTCATACATTGATAGATACCGTAATGACTCTGGCCCAATAAAAAAAAAAAAAAAAAAAACATGTTACCTCACTTCTCATACACAATAATGGAATCAAATCGATAGCATAATTGAAACCATGTATAGCAAACTGACCTCCACTAGAATCCAAATTGTATTTTGATGAACAAATAAAAGAGCTAGGGTGATGCGTTAAGCATATGCGATGAGCGCCGTGTTTCTTGTGATATGTCGTCTTCAGCAACCTAAAATTTCAGTATACACTTAATGACCAACATTTATCTTATTCTCATAAACACACTCAAGAATACTTCAGATAAAAATCTCAGAATAGTGCAAATTAAATTAAAAGAATCAAGCGATTACAAGGGGGAAAAAACTCACTTAGCACTTGCAATGTCATAAAGGCAAACAGAATCATCGTCACTTGCCGTCACCAACAAATCGTCTTTTCGATGGAAATCAACTGAATTTATCTTCCCACCCTGAAAATTGACCCGATATAAGACCAAAGTATAATTGTCTTTCAGTTGATGGAGTGGAAAGGGAAAAAGGACACCTACAAAATCTGAGAAAATGGCCCCAACGGACATGCCGCGCACTATATCGTCGTCGAGCTCGGTGAGCGACATCGCTGCCTGCCGTTTGCGGTGTTAGATGATGTTCAGGGATATAGGAGGACTAAAGAGGGAAAACATTCTCTGTACGGCATCGATGGTTCAGGTTCTGTGTACTATTGCTGCAGGGGTGAGCCAAAAGAATCAGAAAAACCGAGCCAAACAGAAACTGACCGAAATGACCCAAAAACTAAAATCGTTAGTTCGGCCGGTTAGTTTTTTTTTAGGCTTAAAGACTAATTTGCTCCTTTAACTTCTTAAAAATATTCAATTAAGGACAAAATTATCTCTTAGATTAATTTAGTACACAGGCCTTATTTTAACTTATTTAAGGACAAATTTCAGCAGTGTCATACAAACACTAATGGAAGTACGTGAAAAAAGAAAAAAGAATGATCAAAATAATTTTTTATTCAAATAAGTAAAAATAAAAAGTTTTTATGGGCAAATAATTTTCTGTTTGGTTACTTATAAAATTTTACAACTCGAATACAGATTTGATAAACAACTACTTAGAAAATTTGAAGCTCAATCAACAGCCCAACCTCCAAAAAACCTCATATACAAAGAAGAGCAAAAACGGAAGAAAACAAAACCAAGCAAAACGAAACGAAATGAAATCTAATACTATGGGACTTTCTTCTCCTCTATATTCAAATCTAAATAATCAAAAATCAATTTCCTTCCAAACCCCAATTTTAACAAACCAAACAAAATATATGCAAATAAATAAAAAAAGTAAGCAGTATGCATACATCAAATTCTACAATCCCTCTTCTCACGCTTAAATATCTCTTACACTTTGTTTGGATTGTAGGTTTGGATTGGTTTGGAAAATAATGTGGTGTTTGGATAGAAGTGTTTGAGGTGGAATGAATTAGTTTGAGAGGTTTTGGCAAACCAACCCAAACCCACCCAAACCAATAAAACACCTCAAATTAAAACACCCCAAATTAGGGTGTTTCAATGGGTTAGCAGAAACCAAAGGACTTTAATTTACATATTTGCCCTTCAATGGGTTGGCAGAAAATATAATTAATATAATAATTAATTTTAATATTAAATAATTATTAATAATATAATATTTTTAATAAGTGAAATTTTATTATTTTATTA